>JAXIVJ010008278.1:7500-17500 GCA_036785665.1 Chirona hameri
TGTGTGTGTGTGTGTGTGTGTGTGTGTGTGTGTGTGTGTGTGTGTGTGTGTGTGTGTGTGTGTGTGTGTGTGTGTGTGTGTGTGTGTGTGTGTGTGTGTGTGTGTGTGTGTGTGTGTGTGTGTGTGTGTGTGTGTGTGTGTGTGTGTGTGTGTGTGTGTGTGTGTGTGTGTGTGTGTGTGTGTGTGTGTGTGTGTGTGTGTGTGTGTGTGTGTGTGTGTGTGTGTGTGTGTGTGTGTGTGTGTGTGTGTGTGTGTGTGTGTGTGTGTGTGTGTGTGTGTGTGTGTGTGTGTGTGTGTGTGTGTGTGTGTGTGTGTGTGTGTGTGTGTGTGTGTGTGTGTGTGTGTGTGTGTGTGTGTGTGTGTGTGTGTGTGTGTGTGTGTGTGTGTGTGTGTGTGTGTGTGTGTGTGTGTGTGTGTGTGTGTGTGTGTGTGTGTGTGTGTGTGTGTGTGTGTGTGTGTGTGTGTGTGTGTGTGTGTGTGTGTGTGTGTGTGTGTGTGTGTGTGTGTGTGTGTGTGTGTGTGTGTGTGTGTGTGTGTGTGTGTGTGTGTGTGTGTGTGTGTGTGTGTGTGTGTGTGTGTGTGTGTGTGTGTGTGTGTGTGTGTGTGTGTGTGTGTGTGTGTGTGTGTGTGTGTGTGTGTGTGTGTGTGTGTGTGTGTGTGTGTGTGTGTGTGTGTGTGTGTGTGTGTGTGTGTGTGTGTGTGTGTGTGTGTGTGTGTGTGTGTGTGTGTGTGTGTGTGTGTGTGTGTGTGTGTGTGTGTGTGTGTGTGTGTGTGTGTGTGTGTGTGTGTGTGTGTGTGTGTGTGTGTGTGTGTGTGTGTGTGTGTGTGTGTGTGTGTGTGTGTGTGTGTGTGTGTGGTGTGTGTGTGTGTGTGTGTGTGTGTGTGTGTGTGTGTGTGTGTGTGTGTGTGTGTGTGTGTGTGTGTGTGTGTGTGTGTGTGTGTGTGTGTGTGTGTGTGTGTGTGTTGTGTGTGTGTGTGTGTGTGTGTGTGTGTGTGTGTGTGTGTGTGTGTGTGTGTGTGTGTGTGTGTGTGTGTGTGTGGTGTGTGTGTGTGTGTGTGTGTGTGTGTGTGTGTGTGTGTGTGTGTGTGTGTGTGTGTGTGTGTGTGTGTGTGTGTGTGTGTGTGTGTGTGTGTGTGTGTGTGTGTGTGTGTGTGTGTGTGTGTGTGTGTGTGTGTGTGTGTGTGTGTGTGTGTGTGTGTGTGTGTGTGTGTGTGTGTGTGTCTGTGTGTGTGTCTGTGTGTGTGTCTGTGTGTGTGTCTGTGTGTGTGTCTGTGTGTGTGTCTGTGTGTGTGTCTGTGTGTGTGTCTGTGTGTGTCTGTGTGTGTGTCTGTGTGTGTGTCTGTGTGTGTGTCTGTGTGTGTGTCTGTGTGTGTGTCTGTGTGTGTGTCTGTGTGTGTGTCTGTGTGTGTGTCTGTGTGTGTGTCTGTGTGTGTGTCTGTGTGTGTGTCTGTGTGTGTGTGTCTGTGTGTGTGTCTGTGTGTGTGTCTGTGTGTGTGTCTGTGTGTGTGTCTGTGTGTGTGTCTGTGTGTCTGTGTGTCTGTGTGTGTGTGTGGAGCAGTTGCCACAGTGGTCTGCCGTGGTCGTTAATATAGCCTGTTTTCGTACTCAGCACCGCTGGTGTCTATGGCCTGTTTTCGTTGGTCAGATGATGACCTATGGCGGACCGCCGCGCTGATGTGATGTGATGATGTGATGATGTGATGATGATGCCTGTTTTCGTCGGCTATATGACGACCACAGACTGGAATTTTAAATAGTGTAGAGCAGGACTGCTCAGAGTGGAGCCAGAGACGGCGTCCGTACAGTCCAGAGACGGCGTCCGTACAGTCCAGAGACGGCGTCCGTACAGTCCAGGGACGGCGTCCGTACAGTCCAGAGACGGCGTCCGTACAGTCCAGAGACGGCGTCCGTACAGTCCAGAGACGGCGTCCGTACAGTCCAGAGACGGTGTCCGTACAGTCTAGAGACGGCGTCCGTACAGTCCAGAGACGGCGACCGTACAGTCCAGAGACGGCGTCCGTACAGTCCAGAGACGGCGTCCGTACAGTCCAGAGACGGCGTCCGTACAGTCCAGAGACGGCGACCGTACAGTCCAGAGACGGCGTCCGTACAGTCCAGAGACGGCGTCCGTACAGTCCAGAGACGGCGTCCGTACAGTCCAGAGACGGCGTCCGTACAGTCCAGGGACGGCGTCCGTACAGTCCAGAGACGGTGTCCGTACAGTCCAGAGACGGCGTCCGTACAGTCCAGAGACGGCGTCCGTACAGTCCAGAGACGGCGTCCGTACACTCCAGAGACGGCGTCCGTACAGTCAAGAGACGGCGTCCGTATAGTCCAGAGACGGCGTCCGTACAGTCCAGAGACGGCGTCCGTACAGTCCAGAGACGGCGTCCGTACAGTCCAGAGACGGCGTCCGTACAGTCCAGAGACGGCGTCCGTACACTCCAGAGACGGCGTCCGTACAGTCAAGAGACGGCGTCCGTACAGTCCAGAGACGGCGTCCGTACAGTCCAGAGACGGCGTCCGTACAGTCCAGAGACGGCGTCCGTACAGTCCAGAGACGGCGTCCGTACAGTCCAGAGACGGCGTCCGTACAGTCCAGGGACGGCGTCCGTACAGTCCAGAGACGGCGTCCGTACAGTCCAGAGACGGCGTCCGTACAGTCCAGAGACGGCGTCCGTACAGCTAAGCCGACCTGCAAAGCTGCAGGGCGCCTGTACAAGCGCCTTGGAATGCCTTGAGGTGCCTTATGACACCTTAGGCGACCTTATGATGCCAGAAGATGCCTTGAGATACCTTAGGATGCCTTAGTATGCCTTAGTATGCCTTAGTATGCCTTAGTATGCCTTAGTATGCCTTAGTATGCCTTAGTATGCCTTAGTATGCCTTAGTATGCCTTAGTATGCCTTAGTATGCCTTAGGATGCCTTAGGATGCCTTAGAATGCCTAAGGATACCTTAGGATATGTTAGGATACCTTAGGATATCTTAGGATGCCTTAATATACATCAGGATGCCTCAGGAGGCCTCTGGACGCCTTAGGATGCCTTAGGATATTTTAGGATGCCTTAAGATATCTCAGGATACCTTACGATGCCTTAGGATGCTTTAGGATGTTTTTGGAGGCCTCTGAATGCCTTAGGATGCCTTCAAATAGGTACCTTAGGATGCCTTAAAATACTTTAGGATGCCTTAAAATACCTTAGGATGCCTTAGTATGTCTTAGCAGACCTCTGGATGCCTTAGGATGTCGTAGGACGTCTTGGATGCCTTAGGACGTCTTGGATGCCTTAGGACGTCTTGGATGCCTTAGGACGTCTTGGATGCCTTAAAATACCTTAGGATGCCTGAGGCTGCCTTAGGATACCGGAGGGCTGTAACGTTTCTGGACAGAGGATACCGGAGGACTGTAACGTTTCTGGACAGAGGATACCGGAGGACTGTAACGTTTCTGGACAGAGGATACCGGAGGACTGTAACGTTTCTGGACAGAGGATACCGGAGGACTGTAACGTTTCTGGACAGAGGATACCGGAGGACTGTAACGTTTCTGGACAGAGGATACCGGAGGGCTGTAACGTTTCTGACAGAGGATACCGGAGGACTGTGACGTTTCTGGACAGAGGATACCGGAGGACTGTAACGTTTCTGGACAGAGGATATCGGAGGGCTGTAACGTTTCTGGACAGAGGATACCGGAGGACTGTAACGTTTCTGGACAGAGGATACCGGAGGGCTGTAACGTTTCTGACAGAGGATACCGGAGGACTGTGACGTTTCTGGACAGAGGATACCGGAGGACTGTAACGTTTCTGGACAGAGGATACCGGAGGACTGTAACGTTTCTGGACAGAGGATACCGGAGGACTGTAACGTTTCTGGACAGAGGATACCGGAGGGCTGTAACGTTTCTGACAGAGGATACCGGAGGACTGTGACGTTTCTGGACAGAGGATACCGGAGGACTGTAACGTTTCTGGACAGAGGATACCGGAGGACTGTAACGTTTCTGGACAGAGGATACCGGAGGACTGTAACGTTTCTGACAGAGGATACCGGAGGACTGTAACGTTTCTGGACAGAGGATACCGGAGGACTGTAACGTTTCTGGACAGAGGATACCGGAGGACTGTAACGTTTCTGACAGAGGATACCGGAGGACTGTGACGTTTCTGGACAGAGGATACCGGAGGACTGTAACGTTTCTGGACAGAGGATACCGGAGGACTGTAACGTTTCTGGACAGAGGATACCGGAGGACTGTAACGTTTCTGGACAGAGGATACCGGAGGACTGTAACGTTTTTGGACAGAGGATACCGGAGGACTGTAACGTTTCTGGACAGAGGATACCGGAGGACTAACGTTTCTGGACAGAGGATACCGGAGGACTGTAGCGTTTCTGGACAGAGGATCGATCTTCATCAACTGACCCATACCCAGTACCCACTTAATACATTTTGTTCCCATTTCAAATCTTATTCGGATAATTTCGATACTGCCAGATCGCGCGTGCGCTGCACGCCTGTGTCGAAGATGCAGCTCCCGTGTGACCTCTGGTTGACCCTTGTGCCACTTTTCTGCCGCCTGACTCATATAAACACCGGCCGCAGCTGCGGACTGTTGCTGTGCTGCTGCGGTGCCGGGGTGTAGAGCTGGAGACTGTTCGGCACCCCCCCCCCCCCCCCTCCCCCCCCTCCTCCTCCTCCCCCTCCCCTCACCACACACACACACACATCTCTGCTGCGACACGGGGGAGTCTGTTTGTTAGGTCTCCCCTCCCTGTGAGAGTCTGCAAGTTGAGCTGCAGACCTCCACGTGACAGCATGCAAGTCGTCATTTCCGATCCGGTTCATCGACCCATTCCGTTCCCCGTCATTCCTTTCCCCTTCATTCCGTTCCCCCTCATTCCGTTCCCCTTCATCCCCTCATTCCGTTCCCCTTCATCGAGGCTGGGTTATGAATGGTTCGGCATCGAAGGGCACTTCCTGTTTCAGCTTGGCTGAAAGGCGGCATGAAACCGCCTGATCGCCAGCGTAACTACGGCATTAAGAAGGTTTCTTCGCTTTCAAGTCATGCACTGCATGTTGAGCATCCCACCTGTGCTCAGGTCCCACAGCCCGACACCCGTTTAGCCCTCCCCTACGGCATGTACCGTCTACAAGAATATAGAGACTGTTCAGCACCCTGTCGCTATCCGTCCAGTTATTGTCTCGCTCCTCCGTTTTGGTCTCTCCCATCAGTCTCTGCCCTCGTCGCTCCGTTTTGGTCTCTCCCATCAGTTCTGCCCTCGTCGCTCCGTTTTGGTCTCTCCCATCAGTTCTGCATTCGTCGCTCCCTTTTGGTCTCTCCCATCAGTTCTGCCTTCGTCGCTCCCTTTTGGTCTCTTCCATCAGTCCTGCCCTCGTTCGCTCCGTTTTGGTCTCTCCCATCAGTCCTGCCCTCGTCGCTCCCTTTTGGTCTCTTCCCATCAGTCCTGCCCTCGTCGCTCCGTTTTGGGTCTCTCCCATCAGTTCTGCCTTCGTCGCTCCCTTTTGGTCTCTTCCATCAGTCCTGCCCTCGTCGCTCCGTTTTGGTCTCTCCCATCAGTTCTGCCCTCGCTCCTCCGTGTTGGTCTCTCCCATCAGTTCTGCCTTTCGTCGCTCCGTTTTGGTCTCTCCCATCAGTTCTGCCTTCGTCGCTCCGTTTTGGTCTCTCCCATCAGTCCTGCCTTCGCTCCTCCGTTTTGGTCTCTCCCAACAGTTCTGCCTTCGTCGCTCCGTTTTGGTCTCTCCCATCAGTTCTGCCTTCGTCGCTCCGTTTTGGTCTCTCCCATCAGTTCTGCCTTCGTCGCTCCGTTTTGGTCTCTCCCATCAGTTCTGCCTTCGTCGCTCCGTTTTGGTCTCTCCCATCAGTTCTGCCTTCGTCGCTCCCTTTTGGTCTCTCCCATCAGTTCTGCCTTCGTCGCTCCGTTTTGCTCTCTCCCATCAGTTCTGCCTTCGTCGCTTCGTTTTGGTCTCTCCCATCAGTTCTGCCTTCGTCGCTCCGTTTTGGTCTCTCCCATCAGTTCTGCCTTCGTCGCTCCGTTTTGGTCTCTCCCATCAGTTCTGCCTTCGTCGCTCCGTTTTGGTCTCTCCCATCAGTCCTGCCCTCGCTCCTCCGTTTTGGTCTCTCCCATCAGTTCTGCCCTCGTCGCTCCGTTTTGGTCTCTCCCATCAGTTCTGCCCTGGTCGCTCCGTTTTGGTCTCTCCCATCAGTTCTGCCTTCGTCGCTCCGTTTTGGTCTCTCCCATCAGTTCTGCCCTCATCGCTCCGTTTTGGTTTCCCACCAGTTCGGCCCACGCCCCTGATCCTTCATCTCGCCGCCTCTGCTCGGCCTGGGGGGGGGGGGGGGGGGGGGGGGGGTGCTGCCCTGTGGCACAGCCGGAACTCTGGACAGGAAGCTCTGGCAGCTCGGATGCATCACCACGTGGTCTGGTGGTCTGATGTTCGAGAACTTCCTTCGCTGCAGCGAGCAGGGCGACACGTTGATGCTCAGTTCCTCAGTCCTCGGCCGACAGTTGACATGCATCTTCATATTTTTACCCACAATCATCTCTGGGGCACGCGAAAGTGGAGAGTGTGTCCGAGGTTGTGTATCATATGGGAAAATGTTATGTGCGGCCCGGCTGCGGATGTGACCTTCCACCCCCGTGTGTGTGTGTTGTGGTGAGCCGCTAACACCGGAAGCCGGTCCGGGCTCCGTTGCCAGACAAAACAGACCGGGCCTGCCGGCTGACTGCAGAACTGCAGGGTACCGGGCGGCTCTGATGACTCAGTCGAGTCTGAGTTACAGACTCACAGGTCAGGGAACAGCGGCTCTGATGACTCAGTCGAGTCTGAGTCTGAGTACAGACTCACAGGTCAGGGAACAGCGGCTCTGATGACTCAGTCGAGTCTGAGTCTGAGTACAGACTCACAGGTCAGGGAACAGCGGCTCTGATGACTCAGTCGAGTCTGAGTTACAGACTCACAGGTCAGGGAACAGCGGCTCTGATGACTCAGTCGAGTCTGAGTCTGAGTACAGACTCACAGGTCAGGGAACAGCGGCTCTGATGACTCAGTCGAGTCTGAGTCTGAGTACAGACTCACAGGTCAGGGAACAGCGGCTCTGATGACTCAGTCGAGTCTGAGTCTGAGTACAGACTCACAGGTCAGGGAACAGCGGCTCTGATGACTCAGTCGAGTCTGAGTCTGAGCACAGACTCACAGGTCAGGGAACAGCGGCTCTGATGACTCAGTCGAGTCTGAGTCTGAGTACAGACTCACAGGTCAGGGAACAGCGGCTCTGATGACTCAGTCGAGTCTGAGTCTGAGTACAGACTCACAGGTCAGGGAACAGCGGCTCTGATGACTCAGTCGAGTCTGAGTCTGAGTACAGACTCACAGGTCAGGGAACAGCGGCTCTGATGACTCAGTCGAGTCTGAGTCTGAGTACAGACTCACAGGTCAGGGAACAGCGGCTCTGATGACTCAGTCGAGTCTGAGTCTGAGTACAGACTCACAGGTCAGGGAACAGCGGCTCTGATGACTCAGTCGAGTCTGAGTCTGAGTACAGACTCACAGGTCAGGGAACAGCGGCTCTGATGACTCAGTCGAGTCTGAGTCACAGACTCACAGACTCACAGGTCAGGGAACCGCGGCGTTGGTATTGCCTCTTGTCCAGGTTCGCTAGTCTGGAGACCCATGAACTGATGTTTTTAACTTTAGCGAGTTCATCGTTGCCTTATTTGCGTGTGTATTTCACACTTGTCTTAGTCATCGACAGTCCGGTGAGTTAGATTTGCCATCCCCCGGTGAGTTAGATGAGTTAGATTTGCCATCCCCCGGTGCATCGCTAGCGCACTTTCAGGGGCAACTTTCCGCCGGATCCCACAGCATGCCCACGTACAGTCTGTGCACTCTCACTTTCAGTGGCAACTTTCCGCCGGATCCCACAGCATGCCCACGTACAGTCTGTGCACTCTCACTTTCAGTGGCAACTTTCCGCCGGATCCCACAGCATGCCCACGTACAGTCTGTGCACTCTCACTTTCAGTGGCAACTTTCCGCCGGATCCCACAGCATGCCCACGTACAGTCTGTGCACTCTCACTTTCAGTGGCAACTTTCCGCCGGATCCCACAGCATGCCCACGTACAGTCTGTGCACTCTCACTTTCAGTGGCAACTTTCCGCCGGATCCCACAGCATGCCCACGTACAGTCTGTGCACTCTCACTTTCAGTGGCAACTTTCCGCCGGATCCCACAGCATGCCCACGTACAGTCTGTGCACTCTCACTTTCAGTGGCAACTTTCCGCCGGATCCCACAGCAAGCCCACGTACAGTCTGTGCACTCTCACTTTCAGTGGCAACTTTCCGCCGTATCCCACAGCATGCCCACGTACAGTCTGTGCACTCTCACTTTCAGTGGCAACTTTCCGCCGGATCCCACAGCATGCCCACGTACAGTCTGTGCACTCTCACTTTCAGTGGCAACTTTCCGCCGGATCCCACAGCATGCCCACGTACAGTCTGTGCACTCTCACTTTCAGTGGCAACTTTCCGCCGGATCCCACAGCATGCCCACGTACAGTCTGTGCACTCTCACTTTCAGTGGCAACTTTCCGCCGGATCCCACAGCAAGCCCACGTACAGTCTGTGCACTCTCACTTTCAGTGGCAACTTTCCGCCGTATCCCACAGCATGCCCACGTACAGTCTGTGCACTCTCACTTTCAGTGGCAACTTTCCGCCGGATCCCACAGCATGCCCACGTACAGTCTGTGCACTCTCACTTTCAGTGGCAACTTTCCGCCGGATCCCACAGCATGCCCACGTACAGTCTGTGCACTCTCACTTTCAGTGGCAACTTTCCGCCGGATCCCACAGCATGCCCACGTACAGTCTGTGCACTCTCACTTTCAGTGGCAACTTTCCGCCGGATCCCACAGCATGCCCACGTACAGTCTGTGCACTCTCACTTTCAGTGGCAACTTTCCGCCGGATCCCACAGCATGCCCACGTACAGTCTGTGCACTCTCACTTTCAGTGGCAACTTTCCGCCGGATCCCACAGCATGCCCACGTACAGTCTGTGCACTCTCACTTTCAGTGGCAACTTTCCGCCGGATCCCACAGCATGCCCACGTACAGTCTGTGCACTCTCACTTTCAGTGGCAACTTTCCGCCGGATCCCACAGCATGCCCACGTACAGTCTGTGCACTCTCACTTTCAGTGGCAACTTTCCGCCGGATCCCACAGCATGCCCACGTACAGTCTGTGCACTCTCACTTTCAGTGGCAACTTTCCGCCGGATCCCACAGCATGCCCACGTACAGTCTGTGCACTCTCACTTTCAGTGGCAACTTTCCGCCGGATCCCACAGCATGCCCACGTACAGTCTGTGCACTCTCACTTTCAGTGGCAACTTTCCGCCGGATCCCACAGCATGCCCACGTACAGTCTGTGCACTCTCACTTTCAGTGGCAACTTTCCGCCGGATCCCACAGCAAGCCCACGTACAGTCTGTGCACTCTCACTTTCAGTGGCAACTTTCCGCCGTATCCCACAGCATGCCCACGTACAGTCTGTGCACTCTCACTTTCAGTGGCAACTTTCCGCCGGATCCCACAGCATGCCCACGTACAGTCTGTGCACTCTCACTTTCAGTGGCAACTTTCCGCCGGATCCCACAGCATGCCCACGTACAGTCTGTGCACTCTCACTTTCAGTGGCAACTTTCCGCCGGATCCCACAGCATGCCCACGTACAGTCTGTGCACTCTCACTTTCAGTGGCAACTTTCCGCCGGATCCCACAGCATGCCCACGTACAGTCTGTGCACTCTCACTTTCAGTGGCAACTTTCCGCCGGATCCCACAGCATGCCCACGTACAGTCTGTGCACTCTCACTTTCAGTGGCAACTTTCCGCCGGATCCCACAGCATGCCCACGTACAGTCTGTGCACTCTCACTTTCAGTGGCAACTTTCCGCCGGATCCCAC
>JAXIVJ010008278.1:22500-56361 GCA_036785665.1 Chirona hameri
TTCTGTGGGTCCCTCAGCCCGCTGTCCTCGGTAACAGAAGGTTCTGTGGGTCCCTCAACCCGCCATCCTCGGTAACAGAAGGTTATGTGGGTCCCTCAGCCCGCTGTCCTCTAACAGAAGGTTATGTGGGTCCCTCAGCCCGCTGTCCTCGGTAACAGAAGGTTATGTGGGTCCCTCAGCCCGCCATCCTCGGTAACAGAAGGTTATGTGGGTCCCTCAGCCCGCCATCCTCGGTAACAGAAGGTTCTGCAGGTCCCTCAGCCCGCTGTCCGTTCGCCCGCCTGTCCGCTGGGGGTCCTACTATCATAGAGACAGTGGCACATGGTCCCAGACGTGATAGTAACTATTAACTACTAATAACTAGCCACATGATAATACTTAGCATGGGAGGCCAGGAAAGTAACTTAGCACGGAAGGCTGAGAACGGTGTTTATTTATGACATCAAACAATGAGCAGAATGGTTGTGCTGCCTACCAATGTCCTGTAAAACGCATATGAGAACCCATAAGTATCACCACATTGGGCAACTAACATAAACAGCGCTGCATAAACATGGGCAACCTTAATTTAGCTTGTCAACAAATAAACGGTGAACATGTTGTTCACCTAATGTCGACCATCTTGTTCACCTAATGCCGACCATCTTGTTCACCTAATGCCGAACACCGAGTCGCATGCCGTTCACTGAGTTCCGACTCACTCGGTGATAAGCTATGACCGTCCGGCTACGGTCCCCTCGTGACGTAAGCAGCATCACATACCACCGTCACCGGAAACCCTGCACGGCATCAGTGTATTGTCTTACCCTTGCTGACCTGCGCAGGAGCCGGTGGTTGGAGCCGCGGCTTACCTGGTAGTGAACACATCCTGCTGGCTGGCTGCAGACTAAGTCAACGGTCCATACACGTCATTATGATCGATCCATATACGTCATTATGATCGGTCCATACACGTCATTATGATCGGTCCATACACGTCATTATGATCGGTCCATACACGTCATTATGATCGGTCCATACACGTCATTATGATCGGTCCATACACGTCATTATGATCGGTCCATACACGTCATTATGATCGGTCCATACACGTCATTATGATCGGTCCATACACGTCATTATGATCGGTCCATACACGTCATTATGATCGGTCCATACACGTTATTATGATCGGTCCATACATGTCATTATGATCGGTCCATACACGTCATTATGATCGGTCCATACACGTCATTATGATCGGTCCATACACGTCATTATGATCGGTCCATACACGTCATTATGATCGGTCCATACACGTCATTATGATCGGTCCATACACGTCATTATGATCGGTCCATACACGTAGTATGATAGGCTCTGGTACCATCACTTGAACAGTGTGATTCTTCAATGATAACATTTTGGGTTTGCGCGTAAGCATATTCATGCCCTGTCAGCCCTGGAAGCCGTGGATACCACACAGACAAGGACAATATTATTTGTTTTAATTTTGATTTGCGTACGATGATGTTAGGGTATAAACAAGCATACAATTGCTTACAAATATGTTTTTGTTATGGAAATAAACATCGGCTATTCTTTGCAAATGTGTTTTTTTATGATTCATAACTGGCTGGCTGACTCAGGACCGTCAACAGTCACTAAGATTGGAGGCTTTCTGAGCCCTGAACTTGTATGGCACAGCCTTGTGATTTGTCTCTCTCGAGTGAGTTCTGACTTTAGGCACAGCCGGCGACCACGCCGGCTCGGCCGACACCCAGACGACTCGTATCGGGCTCGATGTTGACTGTGCTATCTTATCGCAGGCTCGTGTCGCCGGCACCGGCGTTGCCAGGGGAGTGGGGGGGGGGATGTGGGGGGGGGGGGGGAGGGAGGGAGCGTGTGGATCTGGTATCGACCTGCTGCATACTGTGCCTACTTCAACCCGCGATAGAATCTAAAGCATATATTGGAATGCGTTGATGATTTTAATGTGTACTCGTGTTGATATATAAACGTTCACGGCATGAATGCACGCAATTGTGTAGCAATTTATAAACCGATACAGATATACCCATTTAAAAGCACACTTGAACGAGTGTCTCGGAGACAAGTGCAAGCTGATGGCATCTCAATCAAACATTAGCTATTTGGTCACGTCTTTCCACATGTTCAACTTCTGACAATCAATGGAGTCTTCAAGAGTCTCTATCTAGCTGGTTGGTGGGTAACACAGCGCATATAGACCCAGCTCCGTCCTCGAGTCGAAGTCGCCATCTGTTGAACTTTCAGACGCCAGCTATCAGTCAACTAGATAGTATTGTATCAATGGGAACCGGATATGAATACAAGGTGGTATCTCTCTCAGACATGGATTAGTTGAGGAACGTGTCCATGTTGAAGGCGGCGGCGATGTTAGGAGCTGCTGGTATCTCTCTCAGACATGGATTAGTTGAGGAACGTGTCCATGTTGAAGGCGGCGGCCATGTTACGGAACTGTCGGTTGGCACGAAGGCGATACAAATTGGAACAAGTTACAACACTGTTTCCTTTTTCTTCCTGATGAAATTTCCTTTGATGTCTTTCATCAAATACAAACGCCTGTACCTTGTTGTCATAGCGCTACGACTCGCTATTTCAGATAATGTCAAAGACGGCAGTGAACATGGCCTGAGAGTGTTCATGGTGCGTATGAAAACTACACGTGTACAAACAGGGAATATTCTCACGTCGAGCACGCGTTACTGATAATTCTCTACATTCCACTAATATCTGTATGAACATGTTCGCTATTGACATAAATGTATTGTTGTCACTCAAGAATGAATGCCGCAAAAGTTGAGTGCTTGTTTCGAACAGCGCCGTACACACAGCTAGCCGGCTGGATTACGTATGAGACGTTCTCCTGCACTGTTTACCGCCGGCCGACCTCACGGCTACAAAAACCCCCGACACCACGAATGTTGGCTCGCCTCCGGCCGCCAGCCTCGCCCCATCTTGCCGTGCAACATGACCTCAGCCTCCCCCCCCGCGGCGGTGACTTCAGACCCGCAGCTGCGACGGCTCCGGTCCCCCTTCCTCCCTCCCGCCCTGCCCACCGGGGCTGTATTCTGTGGTTGTTGTGGCAGTGACGGCCGTGGGGTAGAGGGATGCAGAGGGCAGAGTAGGGAGGCAGAGGGCAGAGTTGGGAGACAGAGGGCAGAGTTGGGAGACAGAGGGCAGAGTTGACGTGTCTGGCAGCACGGGTCGGTTAAACTCCCGTCCTCGTGTCGGTGGCCTGTTATTCTGCCTTTGTATGTCCAATATTAGCACCAAACATGACCGCATATTGACTACCAGCCGCAGTTGCTCTCAGTAAGCACAGCGTCTCGACACTTGCTTTGAGTCTGAGCGCTGGAGAAGTCGAGAGGAGTCCATAGGTTCACTCCCATCACTGCAGAGTGGAGGAGTCCATAGGTTCACTCCCATCACTGTAGAGTGTAGGAGTCCATAGGTTCACTCCCATCACTGCAGAGTGTAGGAGTCCATATGTTCACTCCCATCACTGCAGAGTGTAGGAGTCCATAGGTTCACTCCCATCACTGCAGAGTGTAGGAGTCCATAGGTTCACTCCCATCACTGTAGAGTGTAGGAGTCCATAGGTTCACTCCCATCACTGCAGAGTGTAGGAGTCCATAGGTTCACTCCCATCACTGCAGAGTGTAGGAGTCCATAGGTTCACTCCCATCACTGCAGAGTGTAGGAGTCCATAGGTTCACTCCCATCACTGTAGAGTGTAGGAGTCCATAGGTTCACTCCCATCACTGCAGAGTGTAGGAGTCCATAGGTTCACTCCCATCACTGCAGAGTGTAGGAGTCCATAGGTTCACTACCATCACTGCAGAGTGTAGGAGTCCATAGGTTCACTCCCATCACTGCAGAGTGTAGGAGTCCATATGTTCACTACCATCACTGCAGAGTGTAGGAGTCCATAGGTTCACTCCCATCACTGCAGAGTGTAGGAGTCCATATGTTCACTACCATCACTGCAGAGTGTAGGAGTCCTTATGTTCACTACCATCACTGCAGAGTGTAGGAGTCCATAGGTTCACTACCATCACTGCAGAGTGTAGGAGTCCATATGTTCACTCCCATCACTGCAGAGTGAGGAGTCCATAGGTTCACTACCAGCACTGCAGAGTGTAGGAGTCCATAGGTTCACTCCCATCACTGCAGAGTGTAGGAGTCCATAGGTTCACTACCATCACTGCAGAGTGTAGGAGTCCATAGGTTCACTACCATCACTGCAGAGTGTAGGAGTCCATAGGTTCACTACCATCACTGCAGAGTGTAGGAGTCCATATGTTCACTCCCATCACTGCAGAGTGTAGGAGTCCATAGGTTCACTCCCATCACTGCAGAGTGTAGGAGTCCATAGGTTCACTACCATCACTGCAGAGTGTAGGAGTCCATAGGTTCACTACCATCACTGCAGTTCAGTTCAGTTCAGAGAAATTTATTGCAAATAAACCAAATAAACATACAATACACAACAAAATGGATCGGCGCAAAAGCTTACGCTTAAATCATAGCACCTTTCCAGAATAACAGAATAACTACACTGCAGAGTGTAGGAGTCCATAGGTTCACTCCCATCACTGTACAGTGTAGGAGTCCATAGGTTCACTCCCATCACTGCAGAGTGTAGGAGTCCATATGTTCACTTCCAGCACTGCAGAGTGTAGGAGTCCATATGTTCACTACCATCACTGCAGAGTGTAGGAGTCCATAGGTTCACTCCCATCACTGCAGAGTGTAGGAGTCCATATGTTCACTCCCATCACTGTCGAGTGTAGGAGTCCATAGGTTCACTCCCATCACTGCAGAGTGTAGGAGTCCATAGGTTCACTCCCATCACTGCAGAGTGTAGGAGTCCATAGGTTGACTCCCATCACTGCAGAGTGTAGGAGTCCATAGGTTCACTCCCATCACTGTAGAGTGGAGGAGTCCATAGGTTCACTCCCATCACTGTACAGTGTAGGAGTCCATATGCTCACTCCCAGCACTGCAGAGTGTAGGAGTCCATATGTTCACTACCATCACTGCAGAGTGCAGGAGTCCATAGGTTCACTCCCATCACTGCAGAGTGTAGGAGTCCATATGTTCACTCCCAGCACTGCAGAGTGTAGGAGTCCATATGTTCACTACCATCACTGCAGAGTGTAGGAGTCCATAGGTTCACTCCCATCACTGCAGAGTGTAGGAGTCCATATTTTCACTCCCATCACTGCAGAGTGTAGGAGTCCATAGGTTCACTACCATCACTGCAGAGTGTAGGAGTCCATAGGTTCACTACCATCACTGCAGAGTGTAGGAGTCCATATGTTCACTCCCATCACTGCAGAGTGTAGGAGTCCATAGGTTCATTCCCATCACTGCAGAGTGTAGGAGTCCATAGGTTCACTACCATCACTGCAGAGTGTAGGAGTCCATAGGTTCACTCCCATCACTGCAGAGTGTAGGAGTCCATAGGTTCACTCCCATCACTGTAGAGTGTAGGAGTCCATAGGTTCACTCCCATCACTGCAGAGTGTAGGAGTCCATATGTTCACTACCATCACTTCAGAGTATAGGAGTCCATAGGTTCACTCCCAGCACTGCAGAGTGTAGGAGTCCATATGTTCACTACCATCACTGCAGAGTGTAGGAGTCCATAGGTTCACTACCATCACTGCAGAGTGTAGGAGTCCATAGGTTCACTCCCATCACTGCAGAGTGTAGGAGTCCATAGGTTCACTCCCATCACTGCAGAGTGTAGGAGTCCATAGGTTCACTCCCATCACTGCAGAGTGTAGGAGTCCATAGGTTCACTCCCAGCACTGCAGAGTGTAGGAGTCCATACGTTCACTACCATCACTGCAGAGTGTAGGAGCCCATAGGTTCACTCCCAGCACTGCACAGTGTGGGAGTCCATAGGTTCACTCCCATCACTGCAGAGTGTAGGAGTCCATATGTTCACTCCCATCACTGCAGAATGTAGGAGTCCATAGGTTCACTCCCATCACTGCAGAGTGTAGGAGTCCATATGTTCACTCCCATCACTGCAGAATGTAGGAGTCCATAGGTTCACTCCCATCACTGCAGAGTGTAGGAGTCCATAGGTTCACTCCCAGCACTGCAGAGTGTAGGAGTCCATAGGTTCACTCCCATCACTGTAGAGTGTAGGAGTCCATAGGTTCACTACCATCACTGCAGAGTGTAGGAGTCCATATGTTCACTCCCATCACTGTAGAGTGCAGGATTCCATAGGTTCACTTCCATCACTGCAGAGTGTAGGAGTCCATAGGTTCACTCCCATCACTGTAGAGTGTAGGAGTCCATAGGTTCACTACCATCACTGCAGAGTGTAGGAGTCCATATGTTCACTCCCATCACTGTAGAGTGTAGGAGTCCATAGGTTCACTCCCATCACTGCAGAGTGTAGGAGTCCATAGGTTCACTCCCATCACTGTAGAGTGTAGGAGTCCATAGGTTCACTCCCATCACTGCAGAGTGTAGGAGTCCATAGGTTCACTCCCATCGCTGTAGAGTGTAGGAGTCCATAGGTTCACTCCCATCACTGCAGAGTGTAGGAGTCCATAGGTTCACTCCCAGCACTGCAGAATGTAGGAGTCCATAGGTTCACTCCCATCACTGCAGAGTGTAGGAGTCCATAGGTTCACTCTCATCACTGCAGAGTGTAGGAGTCCATAGGTTCACTCCCATCACTGCAGAGTGTAGGAGTCCATAGGTTCACTCCCATCACTGCAGAATGTAGGAGTCCATAGGTTCACTCCCATCACTGCAGAGTGTAGGAGTCCATAGGTTCACTCCCAGCACTGCAGAGTGTAGGAGTCCATAGGTTCACTCCCATCACTGCAGAGTGTAGGAGTCCATAGGTTCACTCCCATCACTGCAGAGTGTAGGAGTCCATATGTTCACTCCCAGCACTGCAGAGTGTAGGAGTCCATAGGTTCACTCCCATCACTGCAGAATGTAGGAGTCCATAGGTTCACTCCCATCACTGCAGAGTGTAGGAGTCCATAGGTTCACTCCCATCACTGTACAGTGTAGGAGTCCATATGTTCACTCCCATCACTGCAGAGTGTAGGACTCCATAGGTTCACTCCCATCACTGTACAGTGTAGGAGTCCATATGTTCACTCCCATCACTGCAGAGTGTAGGAGTCCATATGTTCACTCCCATCACTGCAGAGTGTAGGAGTCCATAGGTTCACTCCCATCACTGCAGAGTGTAGGAGTCCATAGGTTCACTCTCATCACTGCAGAGTGTATGAGTCCATAGGTTCACTCCCATCACTGTACAGTGTAGGAGTCCATATGTTCACTCCCATCACTGCAGAGTGTAGGAGTCCATAGGTTCACTCCCAGCACTGCAGAGTGTAGGAGTCCATAGGTTCATTCCCATCACTGTAGAGTGTAGGAGTCCATAGGTTCACTCCCATCACTGCAGAGTGTAGGAGTCCATATGTTCACTCCCATCACTGTAGAGTGGAGGAGTCCATATGTTCACTACCATCACTGCAGAGTGTAGGAGTCCATAGGTTCACTCCCATCACTGTCGAGTGTAGGAGTCCATAGGTTCACTCCCATCATTGCAGAGTGTAGGAGTCCATAGGTTCACTCCCAGCACTGCAGAGTGTAGAAGTCCATATGTTCACTACCATCACTGAAGAGTGTAGGAGTCCATAGGTTCACTCCCATCACTGTCGAGTGTAGGAGTCCATAGGTTCACTCCCATCACTGCAGAGTGTAGGAGTCCATAGGTTCACTCCCATCACTGTACAGTGTAGGAGTCCATAGGTTAACTCCCATCACTGCAGAGTGTAGGAGTCCATAGGTTCACTCCCAGCACTGCAGAGTGTAGGAGTCCATAGGTTCACTCCCATCACTGCAGAGTGTAGGAGTCCATATGTTCACTCCCATCACTGCAGAGTGTAGGAGTCCATAGGTTCACTCCCATCACTGCAGAGTGTAGGAGTCCATAGGTTCACTCCCAGCACTGCAGAGTGTAGGAGTCCATAGGTTCACTCCCAGCACTGCAGAGTGTAGGAGTCCATAGGTTCACTCCCATCACTGTACAGTGTAGGAGTCCATAGGTTCACTCCCATCACTGCAGAGTGTAGGAGTCCATAGGTTCACTCCCATCACTGCAGAGTGTAGGAGTCCATAGGTTCACTCCCATCACTGCGGAGTGTAGGAGTCCATAGGTTCACTCCCATCACTGCAGAGTGTAGGAGTCCATAGGTTCACTCACATCACTGCAGAGTGTAGGAGTCCATAGGTTCACTCCCATCACTGCAGAGTGTAGGAGTCCATATGTTCACTCCCATCACTGTAGAGTGTAGGAGTCCATAGGTTCACTCCCATCACTGCAGAGTGTAGGAGTCCATAGGTTCACTCCCATCACTGCAGAGTGTAGGAGTCCATAGGTTCACTCCCATCACTGCACAGTGTAGGAGTCCATAGGTTCACTACCATCACTGCAGAGTGTAGGAGTCCATAGGTTCACTCCCATCACTGCAGAGTGTAGGAGTCCATATGTTCACTACCATCACTGCAGAGTGTAGGAGTCCATAGGTTCACTACCATCACTGCAGAGTGTAGGAGTCCATATGTTCACTCCCATCACTGCAGAGTGTAGGAGTCCATAGGTTCACTACCATCACTGCAGAGTGTAGGAGTCAATAGGTTCACTCCCATCACTGTACAGTGTAGGAGTCCATAGGTTCACTCCCATCACTGCAGAGTGTAGGAGTCCATAGGTTCACTCCCAGCACTGCAGAGTGTAGGAGTCAATAGGTTCACTCCCATCACTGCAGAGTGTAGGAGTCCATAGGTTCACTCCCATCACTGCAGAGTGTAGGAGTCCATAGGTTCACTCCCAGCACTGCAGAGTATAGGAGTCCATAGGTTCACTCCCATCACTGCAGAGTGTAGGAGTCCATAGGTTCACTCCCATCACTGCAGAGTGTAGGAGTCCATAGGTTCACTCCCATCACTGCAGAGTGTAGGAGTCCATAGGTTCACTCCCATCACTGTAGAGTGTAGGAGTCCACAGGTTCACTCCCATCACTGCAGAGTGTAGGAGTCCATAGGTTCACTCCCATCACTGCAGAGTGTAGGTGTCCATAGGTTCACTACCATCACTGCAGAGTGTAGGAGTCCATAGGTTCACTCCCATCACCGCAGAGTGTAGGAGTCCATAGGTTCACTACCATCACTGCAGAGTGTAGGAGTCCATAGGTTCACTACCATCACTGCAGAGTGTAGGAGTCCATAGGTTCACTACCATCACTGCAGAGTGTAGGAGTCCATAGGTTCACTCCCATCACTGCAGAGTGTAGGAGTCCATATGTTCACTACCATCACTGCAGAGTGTAGGAGTCCATAGGTTCACTCCCATCACTGCAGAGTGTAGGAGTCCATAGGTTCACTCCCATCACTGCAGAATGTAGGAGTCCATAGGTTCACTCCCATCACTGCAGAGTGTAGGAGTCCATAGGTTCACTCCCATCACTGCAGAGTGTAGGAGTCCATATGTTCACTACCATCACTGCAGAGTGTAGGAGTCCATAGGTTCACTCCCATCACTGTAGAGTGTAGGAGTCCATAGGTTCACTACCATCACTGCAGAGTGTAGGAGTCCATAGGTTCACTCCCAGCACTGCAGAGTGTAGGAGTCCATATGTTCACTCCCAGCACTGCAGAGTGTAGGAGTCCATAGGTTCACTCCCATCACTGTACAGTGTAGGAGTCCATAGGTTCACTACCATCACTGCAGAGTGTAAGAGTCCATAGGTTCACTCCCATCACTGCAGAGTGTAGGAGTCCATATGTCCACTACCATCACTGCAGAGTGTAGGAGTCTATATGTTCACTCCCATCACTGCAGAGTGTAGGAGTCCATAGGTTCACTCCCATCACTGCAGAGTGTAGGAGTCCATAGGTTCACTCCCATCACTGCAGAGTGTAGGAGTCCATATGTTCACTACCATCACTGCAGAGTGTAGGAGTCCATAGGTTCACTCCTAGCACTGCAGAGTGT
The DNA here is from genome assembly GCA_036785665.1 of Chirona hameri. Lineage (NCBI taxonomy): Eukaryota > Metazoa > Arthropoda > Thecostraca > Balanomorpha > Balanidae > Chirona > Chirona hameri. The sequence continues at coordinate 32,570 of JAXIVJ010008278.1, forward strand.
AGGAGTCCATAGGTTCACTCCCAGCACTGCAGAGTGTAGGAGTCCATAGGTTCACTCCCATCACTGCAGAGTGTAGGAGTCAATAGGTTCACTCCCATCACTGCACAGTGTAGGAGTCCATAGGTTCACTCCCATCACTGCAGAGTGTAGGAGTCCATAGGTTCACTCCCATCACTGCAGAGTGTAGGAGTCCATAGGTTCACTCCCATCACTGCACAGTGTAGGAGTCCATAGGTTCACTACCATCACTGCATAGTGTAGGAGTCCATAGGTTCACTCCCATCACTGCAGAGTGTAGGAGTCCATATGTTCACTCCCATCACTGCAGAGTGGAGGAGTCCATAGGTTCACTCCCATCACTGCAGAGTGTAGGAGTCCATAGGTTCACTCCCATCACTGCAGAGTGTAGGAGTCCATAGGTTCACTCCCATCACTGCAGAGTGTAGGAGTCCATAGGTTCACTCCCATCACTGTCGAGTGTAGGAGTCCATAGGTTCACTCCCATCACTGTCGAGTGTAGGAGTCCATATGTTCACTCCCATCACTGTAGAGTGGAGGAGTCCATAGGTTCACTACCATCACTGCAGAGTGTAGGAGTCCATAGGTTCACTCCCATCACTGCAGAGTGTAGGAGTTGAACCTATGGACCAGACATTGCTCCAGACATGGACCAGGCATTGACCAGACACCTACCAACCAGACATTGCTCCATTCTAGAGCTTGTATTCTCAGACAACAGTGATCTAGTTAGTGCCATAAGTATTTGTGCAGGTCTAGGAACCAGTGATCACAATATGGTTAAATTCAATATCTCATCAGAAATGAGGCCCAAAGATAACCTTATTATGGTTCCAAACTTCAGCCGGGCTGATTTTGATGGTATTAGAAATGACCTCGCACAGATAAAATGGAACGTTGAGTTGGCAGGTTTAGATGCATGTGAGGCCTGGAATGTTTTCAAAGCTAGATTAAGCCAAATTCAAAATCGGCATATACCCCTCAGGCACAAACGTAACAGAACCAAGGGCAAACCAGTTTGGCTTACCCCAGAAGTAAGGAGTGCTATACAAGCTAAAAGAAGTGCATTTGGCATTTTGAAGGGATCTTCACTAGATATAAATCGGAAGGCCTACCAGAATGCAAGAAATTTAGTTAAGAAAAAGGTCAGAGCAGCTAAAAGGGCAAAGGAACTTGATTTAGCTAGACATTGTAATGCAGATAGTAAGAAGTTCTTCAGTTTTTATAAGTTCAGTACAGTTTCCAAAAATATAGGTCCATTTAAGGTGGATGATGTGTTAGTTTGCAAGGACAGTGAAATGGTTGAAGTGCTTAATGATCAGTTTCAATCTGTCTTTACTATCGAGGACCAGAGTAGTATTGCAGCACTTCAGCCTGAGCTAGAGACAGAGGAGACTATAGGAGAGCTAGGTGGCATAAGTAGTGAACTTGTTCTAGAATATCTAAAGAAAGTAAGGCCTAACAAGGCAGAAGGACCTGATGAAATCCATGCTAGACTTTTAAGAGAATCTGAAAGGGAGTTGTCGGTTCCATTAGCCATAATATTTTCTAAATCACTCGCAGATAGTAAAATTCCACTTGATTGGAAAAGAGCAAATGTTGTTCCTATTCATAAAAAGGGAGATAGAAGTAAAGAGGAAAACTATAGACCGGTTAGTCTGACCTCATTAGTCTGCAAGGTGCTTGAATCAATCATCAAAGATAAGATTGTTGAATTCTTGGAGCAAAATGAACTCATCAAGGATACACAGCATGGCTTTAGGAAGGGCCGTTCTTGTTTAACTAATCTTCTGGAGTTTTTGGATGTTGCAACAGATAGCTTTGATCAGGGTAAACAGCTAGATGTAGCTTTTCTTGATTTCAGTAAAGCATTTGACAAAGTCCCCCATACAAGACTGGGGTTGCAACTTAAATGCATGGGATCAGGGGCAAGATTCTGGATTGGATAGAAACGTGGCTTTCAGGACGCCAGCAAAGGGTTATATTGAATGGGTACCAATCACAATGGAAGGAGGTTCTCAGTGGGGTTCCACAGGGCTCAGTCCTGGGCCCATTGCTTTTTATAATATTTGTGAATGCAATTGAGAACAGTATAGACAGCAAAGTCTTGAAATTTGCAGACGATCTAAAAGTTGTCAGGATTATTAGAGGACAACATGATCAGGATGTTTTTCAATCAGATCTGGACAAGCTAGTTGAGTGGTCTGAAGCATGGCAGATGAAATTCAATTTGAGTAAATGTAAGATTATGCACGCTGGACGGGTTAGCAGTAAACATAGGTATGAAATGGGTGGGCAGAAAATGGAGCAGATTGAAAAGGAAAGAGATTTAGGTGTCGTGGTAAACAATAGACTATCAGCGTCAGACCAGGTTGTAGAAGCTAGGAAAAAGGCACTTAGAATGCTAGGGGCCATTAACAGAAATGTTTCCTACAAGAGTGAAAAGGTAATAACAAAACTGTATTGTGCATACGTTAGACCACATTTGGAGTATTGTGTACAAGCCTGGTCTCCAACATATGAGAAAGATTGCTGGTTGTTAGAAAGAGTTCAAAAAGGGCAACAAAAATGGTTAATTGTCTTGGTAGTTTACCTTATGAAGATAGATTAAAGAAATTGGGTATGTTTTCACTTAGATATAGAAGGCTAAGAGGAGATCTAATTGAAGTCTTCAAATTTGTAAATAGTCAGCATTCTGGATATTTAAAGGGTATGTTTGAGTTCAATAGGGAAAATCGAGGTAGAGGTCATCAGCATAAACTCATTATGAAACAAAGTAGGACTAGGCTACGACAGTCATTTTTCAGTAGAAGGGTTGTAGGACATTGGAATATGCTACCAGGGGATGTCGCTGATGCAGTGACACTTGCTTCCTTCAAAATTAGATTAGATAAATACTTTACAGAGAAGGGATTAGTTCATAAATACTCGTGGGATTAGCCTTCTTTTATGCAGGTAGAGTAATGTGATTTGAAGGGGCGAGACTGGTGGAGGGGTGGGGGGGGGGGGGGGGGGGTGGGGGGGGGGTGGGGGGGGGGGGGGGGGGGGGTGGGGTGCAACCTCGGATGGGCCCAAGAGGCTCTTTGTTGCACTTTTCTTTTATGTCTCTTTTATGAGTCCATAGGTCCATCACTGCAGAGTGTAGGAGTCCATAGGTTCACTCCCATCACTGCAGAGTGTAGGAGTCCATAGGTTCACTCCCATCACTGCAGAGTGTAGGAGTCCATAGGTTCACTCCCAGCACTGCAGAGTGTAGGAGTCCATAGGTTCACTCCCATCACTGCAGAGTGTAGGAGTCCATAGGTTCACTCCCATCACTGTCGAGTGTAGGAGTCCATAGGTTCACTCCCATCACTGCAGAGTGTAGGAGTCCATAGGTTCACTCCCATCACTGTCGAGTGTAGGAGTCCATATGTTCACTCCTATCACTGTCGAGTGTAGGAGTCCATAGGTTCACTCCCATCACTGTCGAGTGTAGGAGTCCATAGGTTCACTCCCATCACTGCAGAGTGTAGGAGTCCATAGGTTCACTCCCATCACTGCAGAGTGTAGGAGTCCATAGGTTCACTCCCATCACTGCAGAGTGTAGGAGTCCATAGGTTCACTCCCATCACTGCAGAGTGTAGGAGTCCATATGTTCACTCCCATCACTGCAGAGTGTAGGAGTCCATAGGTTCACTCCCATCACTGCAGAGTGTAGGAGTCCATAGGTTCACTCCCATCACTGCAGAGTGTAGGAGTCCATAGGTTCACTCCCATCACTGCAGAGTGTAGGAGTCCATATGTTCACTACCATCACTGCAGAGTGTAGGAGTCCATAGGTTCACTCCCATCACTGCAGAGTGTAGGAGTCCATAGGTTCACTCCCATCACTGCAGAGTGTAGGAGTCCATAGGTTCACTCCCATCACTGTAGAGTGTAGGAGTCCATAGGTTCACTCCCATCACTGCAGAGTGTAGGAGTCCATATGTTCACTCCCATCACTGCAGAGTGTAGGAGTCCATAGGTTCACTCCAATCACTGCAGAGTGTAGGAGTCCATAGGTTCACTCCCATCACTGTAGAGTGTAGGAGTCCATAGGTTCACTCCCATCACTGCAGAGTGTAGGAGTCCATAGGTTCACTCCCATCACTGTAGAGTGTAGGAGTCCATAGGTTCACTCCCATCACTGCAGAGTGTAGGAGTCCATAGGTTCACTCCCATCACTGCAGAGTGTAGTAGTCCATAGGTTCACTCCCATCACTGTAGAGTGTAGGAGTCCATAGGTTCACTCCCATCACTGCAGAGTGTAGGAGTCCATAGGTTCACTACCATCACTGCAGAGTGTAGGAGTCCATAGGTTCACTCCCATCACTGCAGAGTGTAGGAGTCCATAGGTTCACTCCCATAACTGTCGAGTGTAGGAGTCCATAGGTTCACTCCCATCACTGCAGAGTGTAGGAGTCCATAGGTTCACTCCCATCACTGTAGAATGTAGGAGTCCATAGGTTCACTCCCATCACTGTCGAGTGTAGGAGTCCATAGGTTCACTCCCATCACTGCAGAGTGTAGGAGTCCATAGGTTCACTACCATCACTGCAGAGTGTAGGAGTCCATAGGTTCACTACCATCACTGCAGAGTGTAGGAGTCCATAGGTTCACTCCCATCACTGCAGAGTGTAGGAGTTCATATGTTCACTGCCATCACTGCAGAGTGTAGGAGTCCATAGGTTCACTACCATCACTGCAGAGTGTAGGAGTCCATAGGTTCACTACCATCACTGCAGAGTGTAGGAGTCCATAGGTTCACTCCCATCACTGTAGAGTGTAGGAGTCCATAGGTTCACTCCCATCACTGCAGAGTGTAGGAGTCCATAGGTTCACTCCCAGCACTGCAGAGTGTAGGAGTCCATATGTTCACTCCCAGCACTGCAGAGTGTAGGAGTCCATAGGTTCACTACCATCACTGCAGAGTGTAGGAGTCCATAGGTTCACTCCCAGCACTTCAGAGTGTAGGAGTCCATAGGTTCACTCCCAGCACTGCAGAGTGTAGGAGTCCATATGTTCACTCCCATCACTGCAGAGTGTAGGAGTCCATATGTTCACTCCCATCACTGCAGAGTGTAGGAGTCCATAGGTTCACTCCCATCACTGCAGAGTGTAGGAGTCCATAGGTTCACTCCCATCACTGCAGAGTGTAGGAGTCCATAGGTTCACTCCCATCACTGCAGAGTGTAGGAGTCCATAGGTTCACTCCCATCACTGCAGAGTGTAGGAGTCCATAGGTTCACTCCCAGCACTTCAGAGTGTAGGAGTCCATAGGTTCACTCCCATCACTGCAGAGTGTAGGAGTCCATAGGTTCACTCCCATCACTGCAGAGTGTAGGAGTCCATAGGTTCACTCCCATCACTGCAGAGTGTAGGAGTCCATAGGTTCACTCCCATCACTGCAGAGTGTAGGAGTCCATATGTTCACTCCCATCACTTCAGAGTGTAGGAGTCCATAGGTTCACTCCCATCACTGCAGAGTGTAGGAGTCCATAGGTTCACTCCCATCACTGTCGAGTGTAGGAGCCCATAGGTTCACTCCCATCACTGTCGAGTGTAGAAGTCCATATGTTCACTCCCATCACTGTAGAGTGGAGGAGTCCATAGGTTCACTACCATCACTGCAGAGTGTAGGAGTCCATAGGTTCACTCCCATCACTGTACAGTGTAGGAGTCCATAGGTTCACTCCCATCACTACAGAGTGTAGGAGTCCATAGGTTCACTCCCATCACTGCAGAGTGTAGGAGTCCATAGGTTCACTCCCATCACTGCAGAGTGTAGGAGTCCATAGGTTCACTCCCATCACTGCAGAGTGTAGGAGTCCATATGTTCACTCCCATCACTTCAGAGTGTAGGAGTCCATAGGTTCACTCCCATCACTGCAGAGTGTAGGAGTCCATAGGTTCACTCCCATCACTGTCGAGTGTAGGAGTCCATAGGTTCACTCCCATCACTGTCGAGTGTAGGAGTCCATATGTTCACTCCCATCACTGTAGAGTGGAGGAGTCCATAGGTTCACTACCATCACTGCAGAGTGTAGGAGTCCATAGGTTCACTCCCAGCACTGCAGAGTGTAGGAGTCCATAGGTTCACTCCCATCACTGCAGAGTGTAGGAGTCCATAGGTTCACTCCCATCACTGCAGAGTGTAGGAGTCCATATGTTCACTACCATCACTGCAGAGTGTAGGAGTCCATAGGTTCACTCCCATCACTGCAGAGTGTAGGAGTCCATATGTTCACTCCCATCACTGCAGAGTGTAGGAGTCCATAGGTTCACTCCCATCACTGCAGAGTGTAGGAGTCCATATGTTCACTACCATCACTGCAGAGTGTAGGAGTCCATAGGTTCACTCCCATCACTGTAGAGTGTAGGAGTCCATAGGTTCACTCCCATCACTGCAGAGTGTAGGAGTCCATAGGTTCACTCCCATCACTGCAGAGTGTAGGAGTCCATAGGTTCACTCCCATCACTGCAGAGTGTAGGAGTCCATAGGTTCACTCCTATCACTGCAGAGTGTAGGAGTCCATAGGTTCACTCCCATCACTGCAGAGTGTAGGAGTCCATATGTTCACTACCATCACTGCAGAGTGTAGGAGTCCATAGGTTCACTCCCATCACTGCAGAGTGTAGGAGTCCATAGGTTCACTCCCATCACTGCAGAGTGTAGGAGTCCATAGGTTCACTCCCATCACTGCAGAGTGTAGGAGTCCATAGGTTCACTCCCATCACTGTATAGTGTAGGAGTCCATATGTTCACTCCCATCACTGCAGAGTGTAGGAGTCCATATGTTCACTACCATCACTGCAGAGTGTAGGAGTCCATAGGTTCACTACCATCACTGCAGAGTGTAGGAGTCCATATGTTCACTCCCATCACTGTAGAGTGTAGGAGTCCATAGGTTCACTCCCATCACTGCAGAGTGTAGGAGTCCATAGGTTCACTACCATCACTGCATAGTGTAGGAGTCCATAGGTTCACTCCCATCACTGCAGAGTGTAGGAGTCCATAGGTTCACTCCCATCACTACAGAGTGTAGGAGTCCATAGGTTCACTCCCATCACTGCAGAGTGTAGGAGTCCATATGTTCACTCCCATCACTGCAGAGTGTAGGAGTCCATAGGTTCACTCCCATCACTGTAGAGTGTAGGAGTCCATAGGTTCACTCCCATCACTGCAGAGTGTAGGAGTCCATAGGTTCACTCCCAGCACTGCAGAGTGTAGGAGTCCATAGGTTCACTCCCATCACTGCAGAGTGTAGGAGTCCATAGGTTCACTCCCATCACTGCAGAGTGTAGGTGGCCTGATCTGTAAGCCATGCCAGCAGGCGAGACGAGGCCAGAGCTGACATCATCATCCACCAGCTCACTCACCTTGTACACAGTGCATGGTCCACCGCAGTGCAGCGCGCGGCTACTGCTCAGAGTCAACAGTTCTCAGAGTCAGCAGTTCTCAGAGTCAACAGTTAACTCAGCTGCAACTGAGACTCTGACGCCGACTCCGACCCCAGGCCTCCGGATTCGGTCCGCGGCGAGGGGCGCCAGTCTGAGGGGACGGCCGGTGTCACATGACACCTGCCATCCGGTCACCTCAGCCGACTCAGCTGCTGATCGTCTGACACGACACACGACACACGACACGACTCACGACACACGACTCACGACACGACACACCACACACGACACACGTCACACGACACACGACACACAACACACGACACACGACACACGACACACGACATATGACACACGACACGACACACGACACACGACACACGGCACACGACTCACGACACACGACACACGACTCACGACACACGACACACGACTCACGACTCACGACACGACTCACGACACACGACTCACGACACACGACACACCACACACCACACACGTCACACGACACACGACACACGACACACGACACGACGTCACACGACACGACACACGACAAGACACACGACTTACGACACACGACACGACACACGACACACGACAAGACACACGACACACGACTCACGACACACGACACACGACACACGACACACGACACACGACACACGACACGACGTCACACGACACGACACACGACACACGACACACGACACGACACACGACTCACGACACACGACTCACGACTCACGACACGACTCACGACACGACTCACGACACGACTCACGACACGACTCACGACACGACTCACGACACGACTCACGACACGACTCACGACACGACTCACGACACGACTCACGACACGACTCACGACACGACTCACGACACGACTCACGACACGACTCACGACACGACTCACGACACGACTCACGACACGACTCACGACACGACTCACGACACGACTCACGACTCACGACACGACTCACGACACACGACTCACGACACACGACACGATACACGACACACGACACACGACACACGACACACGACACACGACACACGACACACGACACACGACACACGACACACGACACACGACTCACGACTCACGACACGACTCACGACACGACTCACGACTCACGACACGACGTCACACGACAAGACACACGACTCACGACAAGACACACGACACACGACTCACGACACACGACACACGACACACGACACACGACACGACGTCACACGACACGACACACGACACACGACACACGACACGACGTCACCCTGACCAAGTGACAGGGACGCCTAATGCAATCCACTTTCAGCTGCCAGTCGCAGCCTCGTATGGTAAAGTCCGGACTCCAGGGCCATGTTTATGTTCTTAAAATTACCGTGATGTTATTCAGCGTTGGCGTTCAGAGAATTACGCGAAGTTGTATACCTATCTAAAGAATACCTATCGAATACCTATCGAATAATACCCATCTAATATTGTATTATACCAGAGGATTACGCCTAGGTTTGTCTAAATTTATGCCTATCTAATATATTATGTATACCAGAGGATTACGCCTAGGTTTGTCTAAATTTATGCCTATCTAATATCTTATCCCGCGCACTGCAGGGGCTTTGCGCCGAACACGAACTGCAGGGGGTTGATTTCCGCCCCCCCCCCCCCCCCTGAGATCTCGAAAACTACGTTACGTAGTGAGAAGCGGAAAACGGCATTTGATAGCTTGATACATTTTCTATCGAAAGTATTTCAGTATTGTTTTAGGTCAGGTCAAAATTGAGGTCACCAGAGGTCATCGAAGGTCAAATTTTCCAGTTTTTCCTGTTTTAGGACATCGCTCCAGAAATTCCCATATATCTCAGAAACTATGCTAGTTAGAAACAAATGGAAAACAGAAAACGCCAGACAGTGAAATTTGCAATCGCTAAGGTGTCCTCAAATTTGATCTCAGGTCAATATTTGAGGCTCCAGAGGTCAAAAAAGGGAAAAATTACGTTTTTTTGCTACATCGTTTTTCGTTATTAACTTTGTATGTAATAAAGATAACGGAAAACTGTTTACGTCATTGTGTTTATCTTGTCAGGGCGCTTTGAATGATATACATGGTGATCTTGTTAAGTTAACTTAAAAATTTGACCTCAGGTCAAGGTCAAGTGGTGACCCAAGTAGGGCATGTTGCATATGGAAAGACGTGTCTTGACGAGACAAACACATTGATGTCTGTTTTACTTATATATATATTCATTATGTCCAGAGTTATTGACAAAAAAGTGATGGTGACCTCGCATGACCTTAAATGACCCAATAGGGGTCACTGAACAAAACTTACACTTAGATCATCAATAATATCCTATAATAACATGATCCAGAAGTAATTGGACTAATATCATGCATATCCTTAGCATTTGTATATTTCCCCATTGACTTAGTATGGGGAGGTTACGAAATTGACCTGACCTTAGGTCACCGATATACAAATTCCGAGATATATGAATTGTAAGTACGTATGCCCTCATGACATCCTGCAAGTTTCAAACTGATCGGTGAAAAACTCTGGCTTTGGCACAACTGCAAACATTTTTCGAGGTGGGGTCACTTGACCTGGTCTGGTGACCTGAACTGAGATGACCCTAGGATATTTTTTTCTTCAAAGTGTGCGAAATTGATGTCCTAACAGGTGTGCGAAAACCCGGCGGCGCTGCGCGCCGCCGTTTTTCCGCTATCTTTGAAAAACCAGAGGGGGGGCGGAAATCAACCCCTCCCCCTGCAGTGCGCGGGTTATGTATACCAGAGGATTACGCCTAGGTTTGTCTAAATTGATGCCTATCTAATATCTTATGCACACATAAAACATTCCTCCGCCACCGGCTAGCTATCGCCGAGTGCCGAGTATTTCCGCCGAGTGCAGCGTGCAGATCAGAAAGATACGAAACAAAGCTCAAAACGCAGCTATCTGGCCGGCTCAAATGGAGCTCAGACGGAGATTCCTGTTACCAGCACAGTCTCCTCGTCCGCCACAGATTCGAACAGATGTGTGCAGACTGTGATCAAATTAGAGATACAGGTTTGTGGTCCGCTGAACCCAGACTGCCAACTTAGATTAGAGATGCAGGTTTGTGGTCCGCTGAACCCACGCTGCCAACTTATATTAGAGATGCAGGTTATTGGTCCACTGAACCCACGCTGCCAGCTTGGCATGCGCCATATTCGACGTTTATATGGAGTATTCAAATTGCATATTTGAATGGCATGCGAGAGAGATGTCTCGCTTTAAAAAAACGCAGTAAGATACGCAAAAAATGTAACTAATGGATCAGCAGTAAAGGAGGGTTCGATGGTAGGTACGATTACCCCCCCTCCGCACCCCCTCTCCCCCCAAAATGTCCTCCCGTGCACACGTCACTGGACAGTGGACGTGACGTCACTGGACAGTAGACAGTATACATGTTCTTAGTGACAGAATTGACTGTTTTCAACATCAGCCCGCCCGACAGCCTCTGCCTCACCGGGAAACAGAGACCGTCACTCTCAGGTCTGACAGCGGAGAGCTCGTGCACAGCAGAGCACGCGCTGCGCGTGTGTGTGCGTGGCTGTGTGCGTGGCTGCACAGCAGAGTACGCGCTGCGTGTGTGTGCGTGGCTGTGACATGGCTCTGGTTTATTTTCGTGTCTCCGGTCCGGGAGAGGTCGGAAGTCGTCCTCTGGCGCCTGGCTGTCAACTTGGGACGCAGGGGTGCGACGGAGGGGAGGGGAGGGGGACGGAGGGAGGGACGGAAGAAGAGAACGAGGAGGAGAGAGAGCGAGGGGAGGAGGGGGGGGGGGGGTGCAGGCCAGCTGGCCCGCAGAGACACGGTTTTTCTGCCGCGGTCTCCGCAGAAGGACAGAGTCGGCAGGTCGCGGAGCAGACCAGGCGCACGTGCAGTGAGCGTGGTGTGTGCCGCTGTGTGCTGCTGTGTGTCTCTGTGTGCGTGCCGCAGTGTGTGCCCGTTTTTGTGGTGTAAAGCAGGGAGCCGCTCTGCCCGTGTGCGCATGTAGTGAGCTTAGTTGCGCCGTGGTGGCAGTATCCCAGCCAGGGGCGGAACTTTATATCTCTTTGGAAGGACCCGAGCCCCCCCCCCCCCCCCCCCAATGCTGAGCTGAGTTCCACCACTGATCCCAGCACACAACCGTCGCTGGCTTGTAGCTTGTAATACTGGTTCGAATTTTGTTTCTTTTTCCATTGTTCGTTTTGTTTTGTATGTATTTTATACCTATATAGCAATGTTATTGGTATGCGGGGTGGTTGGGCTTTGACTCCAACCGTGTTAACCTCTTCGGTCGTTGTTAATCGCATTACTCTATCAAATAGCATGACATAATATACGATAAATTATGTCACTGGCAACTTGATCTTGTCTGCATTCAGTCCACTAACTCCACTCCTCTATCTGTCCACAGCAGGATGAAGCTGCGGCTGTCTGCTGTTGTCTGCATTCAGTCCACTAACACCACTCTTCTATCTGTCCACAGCAGGATGAAGCTGCGGCTGTGTCTGCTGGTGCTGCTGGTGGTGCTGCTGATCACTGACCTCGCCGAGGGAAAGCGGCGCCGGAAGGTCAGTAACGCAGGACGCAGGGTGCCGCAACAGTGATCTGCGGGTCAGGTCAGGTCAGGTCAGGTCAGGTCAGGTCGTGTTATCGGAACGGAACAGATGGTGGTTTGACATCTGACTACAAAGTCAGGACAGGGAGTGTTTAAACGGGATCTAGGTGTATTCGTCGCCCTGGCCTGGATTTACTTACACAAATAATTGAAGTATATTTTATGATTGTTCCACGTGTCCCTTACAAATGGTAAAAGGTAGGACACTATGTGATTGCTTCACATGGTACCATCGTATACTGGTACAAAATACAAGGTACTGGACCAGACTTGTCAATGATTCATATTTGTCATGAGTCGATTCACAGTGATTCACGGACCATAATGAATGATTCAATCATGATTCAATCACTCAACATTACCATAATGAATGATTCAATCATGATTCAATCACTCAACATTACCATAATGAATGATTCAATCATGATTCAATTACTCAACATTACCATAATGAATGATTCAATCTTGATTCAATCACTCAACATTAAAGGGAAGTGTCGACTCCTTTGTCTAACTCCTTTGATTTTGAATGTGCGATTCTAAGATTGTATGAGCGTGATAGGGAGGTCATGCTCTACCTGTGTGCCAATTTTCATGCATATCAGAATAGTCTGCTGTTTGACCTTAAACATATGACCTGCTCTAACTCCTTTTATTTTAAATGTGCGACTCTAAGATTTTACCAGCATGATCACTAGGTCGTGATCTATCTGTGTACCAATTTTGAAGCCAATCCAAATAGTCCGCGAATGTATGCCCGAATGTGAATGTGAATGTGAGCCAATTGGACACGCATGTTGTTTATTTTGATTATAAAATGATATTTATCATATTTATTATAATTGCAAATTCCAAGTTCCAAAAGCATTAATGACTTTACGTTTCACTTTTTTAAGCGAATAGAACATTTATTTTGCATTAGGTATTATTTTGTATAAAGCATGATGTGGAATAAAGCGGCGCCGATGCGACAGTGATATTTGGGACATGCGGAGGTCATGCAAATGTTTGTTTATAATTTAGTTTTTGATATGGTACAGCCTAGACATTAGGAAAAGGTGGGTACCTTTTGATAATTTGTCGTGTGAAAAGGGTGTGCGTGTACTGAGTGGTTTATGAACCAAAGTATGAGTTAGTTACCTTCTCTAAGTATTTAGGTACCTACCTCTAACCCTACCAGTTCCAAAGTATTCACTTATTTAGGGCTGATTGAACAGTGGCTTTGTGCCCACTGGAGTTGGACACAAATCCTCGCTTTTTTACGCATAGATGAATTACAGGCTACAGCTCAGGACACAGAGCTCATATAATTGGCCTGGTTTGTCCACAGGGTACAGATGAATGCTGGGCCGCTGGCATATTTTGTGGACAGTTTATGCTGTTCGACCAAAAAAGAATGATTCTTTGAGAAATGAATGATTCAATCAGCCTATTTTATCTGTATGAATGATTCAATCAGTGACTCACAACAGGTTTGCGCATGAGGTGAATCGATTCATGAGTCATTCATTTGAAATAAGAATGATTCAATCAAAAGTAGTCGATTCACATTGAATCGTTGACAAGTCTGTACTGGACTAGTGTTGTCTAATTGTCTAATTTCTATGTAAATTTCCCATCGTTATGTGTATCGCGTAATAAACCTACTCATGAACTTGTTTCATGCAACAGCACAAGTGGTTCAATGTTATTATGCAAGTGTTTGATTACACGTAACCCGAGGTGCTCCGTCATTTTAGGGGAGGAGGAGGAACAAGAAGACCACCACCACAACCACCACCACCACCACCGAGGCGCCGGGTAAGCACTTTCGTTTTTACGGACAGATACGTAGGTTTGACTTTTGAGTTTTGCATAAGGCTGTGCTAAGACAACCAAAATATCTACATACTCTTACCACGAATCTAATAATTTCTAAAGCGGCTAAAAAAAACGGAGCTAAAAACGAAAGTAGCCAAATTAACCCGTGAGTTACTGGGGTATTTTCCATAACGCGACTTACTGGGGGGTGGGCTATTCCTCCCCCGCCCCTCGGATCTCCGGAACTACTGGACCGATTTGAAAAATGCAAACGGCATTCGATATCCCTGGGAAATGTATCGAGAGAAACCTCATATTGTTCACCTCGGGGTCACCGATGACGTCACAGGTCACGTCAAAGACAAAATGTTTGACCGTGTCATAAAGGTCTCGATGGATGGAATTGTCGCGCAAAATTGCGATATTAAACGCATAAGCTGTCGATAAATCGGTATAATTCGTGTGTCTGACACTTCTAAGTACCATTCTAAGCTGCTGATGACCTGGGGTCAGGTCAAGATCATCCGAGGTCCCGAGGTCAAACTGCAGATTACGATCATTAGGTGTTGTAACACATCTTTATGTTATTCGTGTAGAACGCGAAAAATGACCTGAGTCCTGAGAACATTGTTTAGTCCATAGAAATAGAAGAAGAAAAAAAACGGAAATTAATTTTTTATGCATGGTAATGCTGTGAGAGGTGGTTGATTTTTTGTCTTTAAAAGGTCATAAGTCAGTCCTTTTTTACGATATCGACTTCAAATCTGGTACACATATTCACCGGATACGTTGTCGATCACATATATTCCTGTTTTTGAATAATTCTTATTTGTGTTTTGAAAATATTGTAAAAACAACAATTGTGTTTGGATTTCTCAAATTTTGAATTTCAATAAAACTCGAAAATCCGGGATAGCAGTTTGATGGCCGAGTCCATTATCAGTCATTTGATATATGACAATTGAATTTATCTTTTTTTAAATGTACTTTTGACAGCGTTTTCCGCAAACCCTTATTTGTCAACAAAAACCGCAGAACATGACGTCACTCTGACGTCATTCCCGGTTGACCTATCATAACCTCATCTTTTCCCTTTGGCAAGCATGTGTAACATTGATGTGCGAGAGGATACTGAAAGTTTGGTGACGAATCTGGTTGTTGGCTTAGGAGATATTGTAAAATAACGGGAGGGGGCAAAAATCCCCCCCCCCCCTCCCAGTAACTGGCGGGTTAACAAGCGGATTGATGACGTTTAATTTGCGTCTTTCATCAGCAATGGACGAGTCGGTGGAGGATGAGCTGGACCTGCTGATGGACGACGAAGCGGCTCTGTTGGAGGAGGAGGGGGAGGAAGGTGAAGGTGAAGGTGAAGGCGAAGAGGAAGAGGAGGAACTGACCGGAATTCACGCCATCATTCGGCGCAACAACCTCGATCAGGGTAACGAGCGATGCGGCGGTCGGGGGGGGGGGGGGCTTTTTGGGCAATAGTAATGCTGCATTAGACTAACGAAATGTCATTAGTTCCCCATCAGAATGCCTCCATTCATACCAACACAAAGCACCATTTGTATCCATCAAGTGTACGGTCGTCGTCTCTTGTTCGGTCCATCAACTTCTTTTATTGAACGATCGAAGATAAAGCTATGCCAAATTTGCGTTCAAATTGCATGTATCAGATAAATATTTGTTTTGGTATAATGAACGAATAGATTAGGTTTCCGTCTATAGATGAAACCTAATCTACCACCGCTTTAGATGTCAATAGCCAGCTGTTTTTAACAGCGACGCCGTCTATTTTCCAGATCCGTGCCTGAAGAAGAAGTGCGGGAAGGGTCGTGAGTGTACCCTGACTGGTAACGCTGAGGCTGTCTGTGCCTGCATCTCCCAGTGTACACACGAGAACGATGTCAGGCGTCAGGTGAGAACTTTATATACACGGAGTCTGTGTGTGCCTGCATCTCCCAGTGTACACACGAGAACGATGTCAGGCGTCAGGTGAGAACACGATAACACGAATATACACGAGAACGATGTGAGGTTTCAGGTGAGAACATTGTAAACACAAGAACGACGTGAGGCGTCAGGTAAGCAATGTACGCATGTACTTGTACTTCAATGTACTTCAAACATAGATGTTGTTCTCTTCTTATCATGAAGGGTTGAGTTTTACTGTATTGTTATTTTTGTCACTGAACTACCATGCGACGCCATAAACGTAACTATTTTACCATAAAGCATCGTTCGCGCCTGTCTCCCCCGCAGGTGTGCACCAACCACAACGAGACTTGGAACAGCGACTGCGCCGTCTACAAACAGCGCTGTGAATGTGTCGACGACCTGGAGGGCTGTCAGGACCCCAAGAACGAGCACCTGCACGTCGAGTTCTACGGACAGTGCCGCGACCTCGGGGTGAGAACCTTTACCGTTCTCAGCAGCTGACGGCGGATAGAGGATTGGGAACACCTACGGTTGTCGATAGATGAGGGGGATGGAGGGATGAGAACTCCTACCGTTCTCAACACTTCAGCAGCTGACGGGGAATTCTGAGACCAGAATGGGAATAAGTTCATAATTGTCGCACACAAAAATGAGTGACTTTGTACTTGAGCCCGAGAAAAATATTTGGGGCTAAAAGAGATGCAGAAAAAGATAAGCATGCATATTGAGAATCAACATGACGCTGCAGCTTCCATCTAGCATGATTCGCTGGTCCGCTGTTGCTCGGTGCGTGCTCTAACAGCTCTATCCCGGTGGCTAGTGTTCTCTCTAAAGACCCGGCACCGTTCTCGTCCACAGGAGTGTGGCGAGGAGGAGCTGGCCGACTTCCCCCGCCGTATGCGGGAGTGGCTGTTCAACGTGATGAAGGATATGGCGGAGCGGCAGCAGCTGAGCCCACTGTACAGGTAAACACAGGTCTAACATTTCTCCTGCCAGGACACTGCTCCAGGCTGGAATTGTCGCTAAAAGGAGCATATAAAACTGCATACGAAAAATATAGATTTGTAATTGATTCATAACCAGACACGAGAATGCCATATTTTGCTTTGGGTCTGGGCTCCGCCTTGGAAAACAGTTTCTTAGAATCTGGATTTAGTCTATGAGGGTAACATTTATATCATAAGCCATGTAGTCCGGCAGTCGGTTAGCTTCTACTTGTTGCGCCGATGATGATGTCTCAACTCTCATGTATGATTTTAGATGTTCCTTGATATGGTGTGTCGGATTGGGAAACAGCCGGCCGGGATTAGTTTCGTCGACCTACAATCAATTTTCTATTTTCCAGGCTCTGACTGTCGTTATTGTTATCTCCGCAACCATAGCTCGCAGCGAGAAGCGCCATGGCGGCATTCGAAATATATCAAGGAGACGCATCTAAATCATACTATACATTGTACAATTGAGGTCACATCAGGTCAAGGCCGGGTCAAAGTTCAAAATCGAGGCATTTGAGTTTTATGAGCCATACTTTTCCATCCAAAGCCTTTGATTGCGACCATGATCACCCAAAGTACTCGCAAAGGTATAATACACATCCTGCATGAGCTAAAGTGAGATTGCTGGCAAAGGTCAAGGTCGAGACCTTTGCCAGATCAGGTCACAAAAGGTCACTATGTGCAGAAGATCTACGAAAGTCATGCGACACATGTTTTATTGGCTATTTTACACGTATAATTCGATAGTGATAGTCATTTTACCATCTGACCTCATTTAAGTGAAGTTCGTGTCAGGGTCAGGTCAGGTAACATAAGGTCAAAATGTGAAATTGATAAATATAAATAAAAAGGCATGTTTCTAGACTAATTTTGTCTCAGAAATGCAGTGCTGGCATTCATTTGTCTGTATCTGGTCACTCAAAGCCCCAAGCAACTAAATTAAAAAATATGACGTCATGAGTTACTCATACTTAGGGAGCCAGCCATAAGTCAGTCAAAAATAAAGATATTGCTTTAAAGTTGAGTTTGGGTATTGTCCATATGTGGTTCTACAGCATATATCCCGTTTTTTATTGTTTGAAAATATTATTTTGAGGCATTTAACAAACTGTTTTCATCCTTGGGGGTCAAAAAACAAAAATTTCGAAGATCCGAGATAGCCATTTTGTAGCCCGTCATTTGCTATCCTTTGATGTTTGTGTTTTTTTTTGCACTCATTCAAGCCACTTTTTCAGCACCAAGGTGCATTAGCGTGGCTAGCCATAGATTCGCGAAATAGAACCCGGTCAACTTTTCCGGTATCCAACACCGAAATGAGTTTCAATAAAGTGGCACATTCGCTAAGATAAGAACCAGTAAACTTGCTCCACTAACTTTATTATTTCGTTCGTGATATTCAACTGTAAATGGCGGATAGGGTTTAAATATGATGTCATTTGTTTTTTAATGATCATATGCACCGAATAATTGTCTTTAACGCCTTATAGCTAGCTAAGAGAAATAATTGACCCTGACGGAATAAATTAAGGTAAAATGCCGCGAAGTCGGAAAAATCCACTGAAAACCCCGCGTTCAATGCTAATTTTGACATGCAATGACTCATAAACATGCAAATGGCGGATCGAGTTTTGGTCACAGAGGTACATAAATGTTTCTATAGCGTAGTTATTAGTTAATACATCTGCCTATTGCGTGGCTTAAATAGTTAAGGCTTTTTAGTTTCAGTGCGTCATCAGAGCAAAACAAATGCATAAAAAGTGCCGATTTCCCTATGGCGGCCGACGGGGGGGGGGGGGAAGGAGGGCGGCGCGCCGGCTATTTCCGCTTCTGACACACCATGTGAATATCACCTGTTGACTCACTTGCTCCGTGTCCCGTGTCCTGTGTCCCGTGTCACGTGTCAACTCACCGTCTTCGTGTCCCGTGTGACGTCTCGACTCACCTGTCTTCGTATCCCGAGTCCCGTCTCGACTCACCGTCTTCGTGTCCCGTGTGACATCTCGACTCACCGTCTTCGTGTCCCGTGTGACGTCTCGACTCACCGTCTTCGTGTCACGTGTGACGTCTCGACTCACCCTCTTCATGTCCCGTGTGACGTCTCGACTCACCGTCTTCGTGCCCCGTGTGACGTCTCGACTCACCGTCCTTCGTGCCCCGTGTGACGTCTCGACTCACCGTCCTTCGTGCCCCGTGTGAGCCGTCTCGACTCACCGTCTTCATGTCCCGTGTGACGTCTCGACTCACCGTCTTAGTGCCCCGTGTGACGTCTCGACTCACCGTCTTCGTGCCCCGTGTGACGTGTCGACTCACCGTCTTCGTGTCACGTGTGTCGTCTCGATTCACCGTCTTCGTGTCCCGTGTGACGTCTCGACTCACCGTCTTCGTGTCCCGTGTGACGTCTCGACTCACCGCCTTCGTGTTTCCGTGTGACGTCTCGACTCACCGTCTTCGTGTCCCGTGTGACGTCTTGACTCACCCTCTTCATGTCCCGTGTGACGTCTCTACTCACCGTCTTCGTGTCCCGTGTGACGTCTCGACTCACCGTCTTCGTGTCCCGTGTGACGTCTCGACTCACCGTCTTCGTGTCACGTGTGACGTCTCGACTCACCCTCTTCATATCCCGTGTGACGTCTCGACTCACCGTCTTGTCTTCCTGCCCAGT
This sequence comes from Chirona hameri, assembly GCA_036785665.1. Taxonomy (NCBI): domain Eukaryota; kingdom Metazoa; phylum Arthropoda; class Thecostraca; order Balanomorpha; family Balanidae; genus Chirona; species Chirona hameri. The sequence continues at coordinate 52,055 of JAXIVJ010008278.1, forward strand.
GAGATGGAGCAGGAGGCCGAGATGGACGAGCAGAAGCGCTGGATCAACGCTGCCATCTGGCGCTGGTGTGAACTCGACAACCACCCGGTCGACAGGTATGTGTCTGTCTGTGTGTCGGATATGACAGGTGTGTGTCTGTCTGTGTGTCGGATATGACAGGTATGTGTCTGTCTGTGTGTCGGATATGACAGGTGTGTGTCTGTCTGTGTGTCGGATATGACAGGTGTGTGTCTGTCTGTGTGTCGGATATGACAGGTATGTGTCTGTCTGTGTGTCGGATATGACAGGTGTGTGTCTGTGTGTCGGATATGACAGGTATGTGTCTGTCTGTGTGTCGGAGATGACAGGTATGTGTATGTCTGTGTGTCGGATATGACAGGTGTGTGTCTGTGTGTCGGATATGACAGGTATGTGCCTGTCTGTGTGTCGGATATGACAGGTATGTGTCTGTCTGTGTGTCGGATATGACAGGTGTGTGTCTGTCTGTGTGTCGGATATGACAGGTGTGTGCGCCTGTCTGTGTGTCGGAGATGACAGGTATGTGTCTGTGTGTCGGAGATGACAGGTATGTGTCTGTCTGTGTGTCGGATATGACAGGTGTGTGCGCCTGTCTGTGTGTCGGAGATGACAGGTATGTGTCTGTGTGTCGGAGATGACAGGTATGTGCACCGGTCCGTGTGTCGGCAATTCACGGGGAGTATACCGGCACGGCCACACGCAGCTCTGTACGGTGTTCATCGTTGATTTTTTAATTCAATATTTTGCCGAACTAAAACAATTAAAAGAATTATGGTTGTATTGGGAACTCCTTGTCTGAATACTTCAGCTCTGTGTCAGTACTCACAATGCCACCTGCGTCCCCGACAGCTCCGTGTCGCATCACGAATTGTTCCCGATCCGCGCCACGCTGCTCTCCATGGAACACTGCATCGCCCCCTTCCTGGAAGGCTGTGACGTCAACGCAGACAAGGACCTCGCACTGTCAGAGTGGGCCAAGTGCCTCCAGGTCTCCGACGTAAGTACATTGGTTTCTGTGAAGGAATCTCTCTGTCCTGTGAGGGAATCTCTCTGTCCTGTGAAGGAATCTCTCTGTCATGTGAAGGGATTCCCCGTCCTGTGAAGGAATCTCTCTGTCCTGTGAAGGGATTTCCCCGTCCGAGTGGGCCAAGTGCCTCCAGGTCTCCGACGTAAGTACATTGGTCTCTATGAAGGAATCTTTCTGTCCTGTGAAGGAATCTCTCTGTCCTGTGAAGGAATATCTGTCCTGTGAAGGGATTTCCCCGTCAGAGTGGGCAAAGTGCCTCCAGGTCTCCGACGTAAGTACATTGGTCTCTGTGAAGGAATCTTTCTGTCCTGTGAAGGAATAGCTCTGTCCTATGAAGGAATCTCTCTGTCCTGTGAAGGGATTTCCCCGTCCGAGTGGGCCAAGTGCCTCCAGGTCTGCGACGTAAGTACATTGGTCTCTGTGAAGGAATCTTTCTGTCCTGTGAAGGAATCTCTGTCCTGTGAAAGAATCTCTCTGTCCTGTGAAGGGATTTTCCCGTCAGAGTGGGAAAAGTGCCTCCAGGTCTCCGACGTAAGTACATTGGTTTCTGTGAAGGAATCTCTCTGCCCTGTGAAGGGATTTCCCCATCCGAGTGGGCCAAGTGCCTCCAGATCACCGACGTAAGTACACCGCTATTTGGGAGGAGAGTCTGTCAATCAAATTCATTCCATTGATTAACATTTAAATATCTACGATTTTCTCATTTGCACTGACTGGCACATTGCCGTTGACTGATTATGGTGATAATAGCATGTATGATAATTGATAATTATGGCATGAGTGATTCTGCTTAGTGTCGATGCGGGCAATGCGGCACCATTTTGTTTTACCTCAGTTTTTCAACTCAAACATAAAACCGAGTGTGTGCCTGCATCATCGACTGACAACTGAGTGAAATTGCCTGGTTTCAATGTCAAATGCGGCACAGTCTCACTCACTATACTTAACTGCACATCAACCACCTGACATGAAATAATTACTCGCTTTTGTTGTAATTTGTGTTTAGGCAGCTTAATGCTTATCGTAACTTGACCACGCAACTAACGTGGTTCACTTGTCTTCCATCCTCAGGGTGAGATCAGGGAGCGGTGCGAGCACATCAAGCAGGAGAATTAGTAGCTCCTCCTGTGAGCTACTGGTGAGCTACTGGTGAGCTACTGGTGAGCTACTGGTGAGCAACTGGTGAGCTACTGGTGAGCTACCAGTGAGCTACCAGTGAGCTACCAGTGAGCTACTAGTGAGCTACCAGTGAGCTACTCTGTTGGCTCGACAACCTGTCCGGATTCATCTCCGGAAACCATTGGTGCTATCTTTAGAGCTTACTTGAACTTGCTCTGGTAGGTTGTTTCCTTTTTTAGAATGTTTCGCCGCTGAAGACAAGAAATCGCTAGATGTCGCTATGATTCGTGTATAAAAATGTCCGAGCTTAGACGCAAAGCCTGCATGTTTTAGGCTGCTCTGATTGGTCGTCTCTGACGTTTGTTACGTTTATTGAGTTTGGAATTTTGACGTCATGCTTGTGATTCTAGTTGTAAGTCACTTTCCACTGTCATAGCTGGATCTTCTGCCAATAAAGAACGCCTCTATCGTGAAACGCGTGATGGGTTTTGTTTGATGATGGTTGTGACAAACGCGATATCTTGTAGTCTCCTTGGAGGCATCAATCAATCAATCAATCAAAAATATATTTCCAAACAAGTAGAATCATAAACAAACATATAGGCGATCGGTGCAAATGCTCTAGGGCATATCACGAGGCACCTCTCGCAGAAAAAAGAAACAAACAAATAAACCGTCTCCGACCGCCGTCACGGGACATCACCCCACCACCCCATCCAGCAGCGCAGACCGCCGAGCCACACCGAGACACCGCCCCACCTCGCCGTGCAAAGTTATTCAATATGGAATCGCTTTGATTCCAAAAGAAATGACTGGAACGACCGGACGACCCCGCCCAGCACGCTGGTGCTGAGTTGTGTGCCGTGTAAGAGAGTGCGGGTTTGTGTGTCACGTGGCAGCTGTGTGAAAAGTCGAGTTGTAGGATATCTGATATTGTTCGATATAATCTGGCTCTGAAATGTACATGAAGCTGACATTGTAAGATAAAGTGGGTTGTGGTTTCGGAAGCATTTCTACAATCACAGAAATGTGCCGTGACTTTCTGAATGGAGTAAAGATGTGCATTCAAGTCAGACATACCGACTCTTAGTTTTGTGTGCAAAGAGTTCCCGATTTTAGTGCCTAAAGAGTAGTAAACTGGCGGAGTCGGGACACCAAGCAGCCGGAACACTTCTCGTTTGAAGGATCTAGGTGATGTGATGGAACGGATATATTCCGGAAGCTTATTCCAATCACGGGTGGTGGCAGGGATAAAGGATTTTTTGAAAAGTGTAGTGTTGTTTGGTGGAAGTGAATGTGTGGATGTGTTTCGGAGTGCTCTCCTTGCATCTTGTCGGCGCGTATGGGGAAGATCGTTATGATGTAGTCAGGAAGTCTGGCGTCGGTGTTAGTTAGCTTAAAAACATGATAAGTCGGTGCATATCGCGTCTTACAGATAACGTGTTCCAGCCCAGGTCTTGTAAAAAGTACATTTGTGGGGGTTCTAAATGGCACACCTGTTACAAGCCGTGCAGCTCTATTTTGTAATATTTGAAGTATTTTGTGAGTCGTGGAAAGTCAAATATCCAGCGTACACTATATCACAATAATCAAAGTGGGGCTGAACATAAGTCGTGTATATTTGGGCAAGTACGTCTCTTGGCATGTACTTAGCTATGGGGAAAAGGGTGCTCATGGCTCTGTTTACTTTTTGTATTATTGCATTGACGTGTGAGTGAAACCTAGGTCTTTGGACAGAGTTAGACCCAGGTGTTTATGTTCGTTAGCCTGCTGTATGACCTTGCATCCAAATGTAAGTTGCGGTAATTGTATCTCGCGTTTGGTCGAAAAGGTTTGCATGATGGTTTTCATCGCATTGAAGGTTATATACCACTCCTCTCCATAAGAGTATATTGAATTTAATCCTTCTGAAGTGATTGTTGTACCTGGAGGATGTTACATGATTTATGTGGCGCATATAGTGATATGTCATCTGCGAATAGAAGAGCGTCGTTTTCTAATCTGTCTGTCAGTCCATTTAAATACAACCATGCAAGAAGTGGGCCTAAAACAGACCCCTGGGGACATCTGCGTTAACCCTATTTGTAACAGGGGGGGAGGGGCGGGCGGATCCGCCCCCCCCCCCCCCGGAGATCTCGAGATC
>JAXIVJ010008279.1:0-7500 GCA_036785665.1 Chirona hameri
TGTGTGTCTGTGTGTCTGTGTGTCTGTGTGTCTGTGTGTCTGTGTGTCTGTGTGTCTGTGTGTCTGTGTGTCTGTGTGTCTGTGTGTCTGTGCTGTCTGTGTGTCTGTGTGTCTGTGTGTCTGTGTGTCTGTGTGTCTGTGTGTCTGTGTGTCTGTGTGTCTGTGTGTCTGTGTGTCTGTGTGTCTGTGTGTCTGTGTGTCTGTGTGTCTGTGTGTCTGTGTGTCTGTGTGTCTGTGTGTCTGTGTGTCTGTGTGTCTGTGTGTCTGTGTGTCTGTGTGTCTGTGTGTCTGTGTGTCTGTGTGTCTGTGTGTCTGTGTGTCTGTGTGTCTGTGTGTCTGTGTGTCTGTGTGTCTGTGTGTCTGTGTGTCTGTGTGTCTGTGTGTCTGTGTGTCTGTGTGTCTGTGTGTCTGTGTGTCTGTGTGTCTGTGTGTCTGTGTGTCTGTGTGTCTGTGTGTCTGTGTGTCTGTGTGTCTGTGTGTCTGTGTGTCTGTGTGTCTGTGTGTCTGTGTGTCTGTGTGTCTGTGTGTCTGTGTGTCTGTGTGTCTGTGTGTCTGTGTGTCTGTGTGTCTGTGTGTCTGTGTGTCTGTGTGTCTGTGTGTCTGTGTGTCTGTGTGTCTGTGTGTCTGTGTGTCTGTGTGTCTGTGTGTCTGTGTGTCTGTGTGTCTGTGTGTCTGTGTGTCTGTGTGTCTGTGTGTCTGTGTGTCTGTGTGTCTGTGTGTCTGTGTGTCTGTGTGTCTGTGTGTCTGTGTGTCTGTGTGTCTGTGTGTCTGTGTGTCTGTGTGTCTGTGTGTCTGTGTGTCTGTGTGTCTGTGTGTCTGTGTGTCTGTGTGTCTGTGTGTCTGTGTGTCTGTGTGTCTGTGTGTCTGTGTGTCTGTGTGTCTGTGTGTCTGTGTGTCTGTGTGTCTGTGTGTCTGTGTGTCTGTGTGTCTGTGTGTCTGTGTGTCTGTGTGTCTGTGTGTCTGTGTGTCTGTGTGTCTGTGTGTCTGTGTGTCTGTGTGTCTGTGTGTCTGTGTGTCTGTGTGTCTGTGTGTCTGTGTGTCTGTGTGTCTGTGTGTCTGTGTGTCTGTGTGTCTGTGTGTCTGTGTGTCTGTGTGTCTGTGTGTCTGTGTGTCTGTGTGTCTGTGTGTCTGTGTGTCTGTGTGTCTGTGTGTCTGTGTGTCTGTGTGTCTGTGTGTCTGTGTGTCTGTGTGTCTGTGTGTCTGTGTGTCTGTGTGTCTGTGTGTCTGTGTGTCTGTGTGTCTGTGTGTCTGTGTGTCTGTGTGTCTGTGTGTCTGTGTGTCTGTGTGTCTGTGTGTCTGTGTGTCTGTGTGTCTGTGTGTCTGTGTGTCTGTGTGTCTGTGTGTCTGTGTGTCTGTGTGTCTGTGTGTCTGTGTGTCTGTGTGTCTGTGTGTCTGTGTGTCTGTGTGTCTGTGTGTCTGTGTGTCTGTGTGTCTGTGTGTCTGTGTGTCTGTGTGTCTGTGTGTCTGTGTGTCTGTGTGTCTGTGTGTCTGTGTGTCTGTGTGTCTGTGTGTCTGTGTGTCTGTGTGTCTGTGTGTCTGTGTGTCTGTGTGTCTGTGTGTCTGTGTGTCTGTGTGTCTGTGTGTCTGTGTGTCTGTGTGTCTGTGTGTCTGTGTGTCTGTGTGTCTGTGTGTCTGTGTGTCTGTGTGTCTGTGTGTCTGTGTGTCTGTGTGTCTGTGTGTCTGTGTGTCTGTGTGTCTGTGTGTCTGTGTGTCTGTGTGTCTGTGTGTCTGTGTGTCTGTGTGTCTGTGTGTCTGTGTGTCTGTGTGTCTGTGTGTCTGTGTGTCTGTGTGTCTGTGTGTCTGTGTGTCTGTGTGTCTGTGTGTCTGTGTGTCTGTGTGTCTGTGTGTCTGTGTGTCTGTGTGTCTGTGTGTCTGTGTGTCTGTGTGTCTGTGTGTCTGTGTGTCTGTGTGTCTGTGTGTCTGTGTGTCTGTGTGTCTGTGTGTCTGTGTGTCTGTGTGTCTGTGTGTCTGTGTGTCTGTGTGTCTGTGTGTCTGTGTGTCTGTGTGTCTGTGTGTCTGTGTGTCTGTGTGTCTGTGTGTCTGTGTGTCTGTGTGTCTGTGTGTCTGTGTGTCTGTGTGTCTGTGTGTCTGTGTGTCTGTGTGTCTGTGTGTCTGTGTGTCTGTGTGTCTGTGTGTCTGTGTGTCTGTGTGTCTGTGTGTCTGTGTGTCTGTGTGTCTGTGTGTCTGTGTGTCTGTGTGTCTGTGTGTCTGTGTGTCTGTGTGTCTGTGTGTCTGTGTGTCTGTGTGTCTGTGTGTCTGTGTGTCTGTGTGTCTGTGTGTCTGTGTGTCTGTGTGTCTGTGTGTCTGTGTGTCTGTGTGTCTGTGTGTCTGTGTGTCTGTGTGTCTGTGTGTCTGTGTGTCTGTGTGTCTGTGTGTCTGTGTGTCTGTGTGTCTGTGTGTCTGTGTGTCTGTGTGTCTGTGTGTCTGTGTGTCTGTGTGTCTGTGTGTCTGTGTGTCTGTGTGTCTGTGTGTCTGTGTGTCTGTGTGTCTGTGTGTCTGTGTGTCTGTGTGTCTGTGTGTCTGTGTGTCTGTGTGTCTGTGTGTCTGTGTGTCTGTGTGTCTGTGTGTCTGTGTGTCTGTGTGTCTGTGTGTCTGTGTGTCTGTGTGTCTGTGTGTCTGTGTGTCTGTGTGTCTGTGTGTCTGTGTGTCTGTGTGTCTGTGTGTCTGTGTGTCTGTGTGTCTGTGTGTCTGTGTGTCTGTGTGTCTGTGTGTCTGTGTGTCTGTGTGTCTGTGTGTCTGTGTGTCTGTGTGTCTGTGTGTCTGTGTGTCTGTGTGTCTGTGTGTCTGTGTGTCTGTGTGTCTGTGTGTCTGTGTGTCTGTGTGTCTGTGTGTCTGTGTGTCTGTGTGTCTGTGTGTCTGTGTGTCTGTGTGTCTGTGTGTCTGTGTGTCTGTGTGTCTGTGTGTCTGTGTGTCTGTGTGTCTGTGTGTCTGTGTGTCTGTGTGTCTGTGTGTCTGTGTGTCTGTGTGTCTGTGTGTCTGTGTGTCTGTGTGTCTGTGTGTCTGTGTGTCTGTGTGTCTGTGTGTCTGTGTGTCTGTGTGTCTGTGTGTCTGTGTGTCTGTGTGTCTGTGTGTCTGTGTGTCTGTGTGTCTGTGTGTCTGTGTGTCTGTGTGTCTGTGTGTCTGTGTGTCTGTGTGTCTGTGTGTCTGTGTGTCTGTGTGTCTGTGTGTCTGTGTGTCTGTGTGTCTGTGTGTCTGTGTGTCTGTGTGTCTGTGTGTCTGTGTGTCTGTGTGTCTGTGTGTCTGTGTGTCTGTGTGTCTGTGTGTCTGTGTGTCTGTGTGTCTGTGTGTCTGTGTGTCTGTGTGTCTGTGTGTCTGTGTGTCTGTGTGTCTGTGTGTCTGTGTGTCTGTGTGTCTGTGTGTCTGTGTGTCTGTGTGTCTGTGTGTCTGTGTGTCTGTGTGTCTGTGTGTCTGTGTGTCTGTGTGTCTGTGTGTCTGTGTGTCTGTGTGTCTGTGTGTCTGTGTGTCTGTGTGTCTGTGTGTCTGTGTGTCTGTGTGTCTGTGTGTCTGTGTGTCTGTGTGTCTGTGTGTCTGTGTGTCTGTGTGTCTGTGTGTCTGTGTGTCTGTGTGTCTGTGTGTCTGTGTGTCTGTGTGTCTGTGTGTCTGTGTGTCTGTGTGTCTGTGTGTCTGTGTGTCTGTGTGTCTGTGTGTCTGTGTGTCTGTGTGTCTGTGTGTCTGTGTGTCTGTGTGTCTGTGTGTCTGTGTGTCTGTGTGTCTGTGTGTCTGTGTGTCTGTGTGTCTGTGTGTCTGTGTGTCTGTGTGTCTGTGTGTCTGTGTGTCTGTGTGTCTGTGTGTCTGTGTGTCTGTGTGTCTGTGTGTCTGTGTGTCTGTGTGTCTGTGTGTCTGTGTGTCTGTGTGTCTGTGTGTCTGTGTGTCTGTGTGTCTGTGTGTCTGTGTGTCTGTGTGTCTGTGTGTCTGTGTGTCTGTGTGTCTGTGTGTCTGTGTGTCTGTGTGTCTGTGTGTCTGTGTGTCTGTGTGTCTGTGTGTCTGTGTGTCTGTGTGTCTGTGTGTCTGTGTGTCTGTGTGTCTGTGTGTCTGTGTGTCTGTGTGTCTGTGTGTCTGTGTGTCTGTGTGTCTGTGTGTCTGTGTGTCTGTGTGTCTGTGTGTCTGTGTGTCTGTGTGTCTGTGTGTCTGTGTGTCTGTGTGTCTGTGTGTCTGTGTGTCTGTGTGTCTGTGTGTCTGTGTGTCTGTGTGTCTGTGTGTCTGTGTGTCTGTGTGTCTGTGTGTCTGTGTGTCTGTGTGTCTGTGTGTCTGTGTGTCTGTGTGTCTGTGTGTCTGTGTGTCTGTGTGTCTGTGTGTCTGTGTGTCTGTGTGTCTGTGTGTCTGTGTGTCTGTGTGTCTGTGTGTCTGTGTGTCTGTGTGTCTGTGTGTCTGTGTGTCTGTGTGTCTGTGTGTCTGTGTGTCTGTGTGTCTGTGTGTCTGTGTGTCTGTGTGTCTGTGTGTCTGTGTGTCTGTGTGTCTGTGTGTCTGTGTGTCTGTGTGTCTGTGTGTCTGTGTGTCTGTGTGTCTGTGTGTCTGTGTGTCTGTGTGTCTGTGTGTCTGTGTGTCTGTGTGTCTGTGTGTCTGTGTGTCTGTGTGTCTGTGTGTCTGTGTGTCTGTGTGTCTGTGTGTCTGTGTGTCTGTGTGTCTGTGTGTCTGTGTGTCTGTGTGTCTGTGTGTCTGTGTGTCTGTGTGTCTGTGTGTCTGTGTGTCTGTGTGTCTGTGTGTCTGTGTGTCTGTGTGTCTGTGTGTCTGTGTGTCTGTGTGTCTGTGTGTCTGTGTGTCTGTGTGTCTGTGTGTCTGTGTGTCTGTGTGTCTGTGTGTCTGTGTGTCTGTGTGTCTGTGTGTCTGTGTGTCTGTGTGTCTGTGTGTCTGTGTGTCTGTGTGTCTGTGTGTCTGTGTGTCTGTGTGTCTGTGTGTCTGTGTGTCTGTGTGTCTGTGTGTCTGTGTGTCTGTGTGTCTGTGTGTCTGTGTGTCTGTGTGTCTGTGTGTCTGTGTGTCTGTGTGTCTGTGTGTCTGTGTGTCTGTGTGTCTGTGTGTCTGTGTGTCTGTGTGTCTGTGTGTCTGTGTGTCTGTGTGTCTGTGTGTCTGTGTGTCTGTGTGTCTGTGTGTCTGTGTGTCTGTGTGTCTGTGTGTCTGTGTGTCTGTGTGTCTGTGTGTCTGTGTGTCTGTGTGTCTGTGTGTCTGTGTGTCTGTGTGTCTGTGTGTCTGTGTGTCTGTGTGTCTGTGTGTCTGTGTGTCTGTGTGTCTGTGTGTCTGTGTGTCTGTGTGTCTGTGTGTCTGTGTGTCTGTGTGTCTGTGTGTCTGTGTGTCTGTGTGTCTGTGTGTCTGTGTGTCTGTGTGTCTGTGTGTCTGTGTGTCTGTGTGTCTGTGTGTCTGTGTGTCTGTGTGTCTGTGTGTCTGTGTGTCTGTGTGTCTGTGTGTCTGTGTGTCTGTGTGTCTGTGTGTCTGTGTGTCTGTGTGTCTGTGTGTCTGTGTGTCTGTGTGTCTGTGTGTCTGTGTGTCTGTGTGTCTGTGTGTCTGTGTGTCTGTGTGTCTGTGTGTCTGTGTGTCTGTGTGTCTGTGTGTCTGTGTGTCTGTGTGTCTGTGTGTCTGTGTGTCTGTGTGTCTGTGTGTCTGTGTGTCTGTGTGTCTGTGTGTCTGTGTGTCTGTGTGTCTGTGTGTCTGTGTGTCTGTGTGTCTGTGTGTCTGTGTGTCTGTGTGTCTGTGTGTCTGTGTGTCTGTGTGTCTGTGTGTCTGTGTGTCTGTGTGTCTGTGTGTCTGTGTGTCTGTGTGTCTGTGTGTCTGTGTGTCTGTGTGTCTGTGTGTCTGTGTGTCTGTGTGTCTGTGTGTCTGTGTGTCTGTGTGTCTGTGTGTCTGTGTGTCTGTGTGTCTGTGTGTCTGTGTGTCTGTGTGTCTGTGTGTCTGTGTGTCTGTGTGTCTGTGTGTCTGTGTGTCTGTGTGTCTGTGTGTCTGTGTGTCTGTGTGTCTGTGTGTCTGTGTGTCTGTGTGTCTGTGTGTCTGTGTGTCTGTGTGTCTGTGTGTCTGTGTGTCTGTGTGTCTGTGTGTCTGTGTGTCTGTGTGTCTGTGTGTCTGTGTGTCTGTGTGTCTGTGTGTCTGTGTGTCTGTGTGTCTGTGTGTCTGTGTGTCTGTGTGTCTGTGTGTCTGTGTGTCTGTGTGTCTGTGTGTCTGTGTGTCTGTGTGTCTGTGTGTCTGTGTGTCTGTGTGTCTGTGTGTCTGTGTGTCTGTGTGTCTGTGTGTCTGTGTGTCTGTGTGTCTGTGTGTCTGTGTGTCTGTGTGTCTGTGTGTCTGTGTGTCTGTGTGTCTGTGTGTCTGTGTGTCTGTGTGTCTGTGTGTCTGTGTGTCTGTGTGTCTGTGTGTCTGTGTGTCTGTGTGTCTGTGTGTCTGTGTGTCTGTGTGTCTGTGTGTCTGTGTGTCTGTGTGTCTGTGTGTCTGTGTGTCTGTGTGTCTGTGTGTCTGTGTGTCTGTGTGTCTGTGTGTCTGTGTGTCTGTGTGTCTGTGTGTCTGTGTGTCTGTGTGTCTGTGTGTCTGTGTGTCTGTGTGTCTGTGTGTCTGTGTGTCTGTGTGTCTGTGTGTCTGTGTGTCTGTGTGTCTGTGTGTCTGTGTGTCTGTGTGTCTGTGTGTCTGTGTGTCTGTGTGTCTGTGTGTCTGTGTGTCTGTGTGTCTGTGTGTCTGTGTGTCTGTGTGTCTGTGTGTCTGTGTGTCTGTGTGTCTGTGTGTCTGTGTGTCTGTGTGTCTGTGTGTCTGTGTGTCTGTGTGTCTGTGTGTCTGTGTGTCTGTGTGTTCTGTGTGTCTGTGTGTCTGTGTGTCTGTGTGTCTGTGTGTCTGTGTGTCTGTGTGTCTGTGTGTCTGTGTGTCTGTGTGTCTGTGTGTCTGTGTGTCTGTGTGTCTGTGTGTCTGTGTGTCTGTGTGTCTGTGTGTCTGTGTGTCTGTGTGTCTGTGTGTCTGTGTGTCTGTGTGTCTGTGTGTCTGTGTGTCTGTGTGTCTGTGTGTCTGTGTGTCTGTGTGTCTGTGTGTCTGTGTGTCTGTGTGTCTGTGTGTCTGTGTGTCTGTGTGTCTGTGTGTCTGTGTGTCTGTGTGTCTGTGTGTCTGTGTGTCTGTGTGTCTGTGTGTCTGTGTGTCTGTGTGTCTGTGTGTCTGTGTGTCTGTGTGTCTGTGTGTCTGTGTGTCTGTGTGTCTGTGTGTCTGTGTGTCTGTGTGTCTGTGTGTCTGTGTGTCTGTGTGTCTGTGTGTCTGTGTGTCTGTGTGTCTGTGTGTCTGTGTGTCTGTGTGTCTGTGTGTCTGTGTGTCTGTGTGTCTGTGTGTCTGTGTGTCTGTGTGTCTGTGTGTCTGTGTGTCTGTGTGTCTGTGTGTCTGTGTGTCTGTGTGTCTGTGTGTCTGTGTGTCTGTGTGTCTGTGTGTCTGTGTGTCTGTGTGTCTGTGTGTCTGTGTGTCTGTGTGTCTGTGTGTCTGTGTGTCTGTGTGTCTGTGTGTCTGTGTGTCTGTGTGTCTGTGTGTCTGTGTGTCTGTGTGTCTGTGTGTCTG
>JAXIVJ010008279.1:12500-35000 GCA_036785665.1 Chirona hameri
CCTAAGGAAGTCCGACAAGTTTTGTTCCAGAAAGTTCTAAGCTCAAAATTGAATAAGAAAAGGCGTCAGCAGTTGAAGAATTGGGAACACCAGAAAGTGCAAAACTAAGTACAGACACACTCGGCCAATCAGAGGACGCAGGGTCTTGCCACACCCTACAGGCGCCAGCAGCCGCTGACCCGAAGAAGACTATAAAAAGAGGCAACGTCGCACAGAGAGGAGAGCGCACACAGAGGCCGCGGACGAGAGAGTCGACGGAGGGTGGTAGAGCAGCACGTGCCGCGGGCACCGCCGGCCAGGGGTGACAGCTGCCGACAGCGCTACAATGTGAGTGTTATCTGCCGCAAGTATGCCGCTGAAAGTCTGCTCGCTCCTTTCCATCCCCCCGTTTTCCCTAACTTTGCCAGTCCCGTGACCCTTGCTAAGCGAAATTAAGTAGCATATTATGCCAGCCAATTCAGAGAGAGAAGCTAAATTATGTGAGTTAAGTTACCGTCCAGACTGGGAACTTTAAAATGGGGTAGGTAGGTAGCGAATTAACATGTAGAGGGTAGGTGTATGTAGAGTGGGGTAGGTCAGTAGGCCTCGTGTGCGCGGTAGGAGTGGAATTGTGTGTACGTGTGTTCTCGGTGTATAGTTCCAGCGGTGTCGGAACCACGCGTTGATTAAGATTACATTAGGGATAGGCATTGCAGTCCTGTTCAGCACATTTTTCCGAAGTCAGTACACTTGCCGATAACCGATGCTTTGTATATATGCACGATAGGAATTAAGTACTGTACGGTTCTACAATCGTGTAATATCTATCTGACATTGTAGTCAACGTGGTTCAGACTGATGTTCACTCAGGCACGGTTAACCTGAAGTTGACCGACAGTAGATTTCAGGCATTTGTCGTACCATCTATTCAATCGCGAATAAACGTTTGTATCTTAGAATTGGAGAGGTGTATGAAAGTGGGTACTGAACTGAGCCGATTGATGAATAGACAACACGAGACCGGGGCTAAGACGTTCTGCTAACGAGCCCAGCGCTTTTCCGACTGGCATGCAGGCATGAGGGTTACGAACGATTGATCACTGTAGTAGGCACACAATGTTAATACTCTTAGATTAAGATAACTGGTTAATTTTGTTTCATTTTCTGCCCTAGGTTCACGATTACTTTAGCTGTCAATGGAATTTTAGTAACGACAGGTTCGCAGGGGAGGGGGTGTAGTTTAACAGCACGCCGATTGGCCAGCGGTTGGCCGCCAGTAAATCGAGGTGGTATCTGTCATCAGGAGGGTGAGCAGTATACGTAACAGTTCAGCACGTCAGTACTTACGTTAGACACTCATAGAACACAGGGGCCGGCTCATTCGGAAGAAGTATTACAGATAGGACGCACGGGCTAGAGAGTCAATAGCACGTCACTACCATACCATATCGCGTCAATAGCTGCCAGGACTGGTCAATCATCATGTCCGCTGCCGACTGGTCGGTCCGCCAACTCGCCGGTGACAACCCCAGCACCGCTGGTATGGGTGAGGGAGGAGAATCAGCGGAGCGACCTGAGGGAGTTAACCCGCGAGTTACTGGGGGGGGGGGGGGGGGCGGCTATTTTTTGCGCCCCCCCCCCTCCCGTTATTTTGCAATAACTCCTAAACAAACACCGGTATCGTCCCCAAACTTGCAGTACCTTCTCTCACATCAATTCTGCACATTTTGGCAAAAGGAAAATATGAGGTTATGATAGGTCAACCGGGAATGACGTGAGTTATGACCTTTAAATGACAAAAACGACCACCTCTCACAGCATTACTATGCATAAAAAACGCATTTCCATTTTTGCTTTTTACTTCTATTTATATGGAACAAACAATGTTCTAAGGTCATTTTACGCTTCTAGACGAAAAACATACCCATAAACATGTGTTACAACGCCTAATGACAGTAATCTGCAGTTTGATCTCGTGACCTCGGATGACCTTGACCTGACCCAAGGTCATACACAGCTTAGAAAGGTACTTAGAAGTGTCAGACACACGAATCATACCGATTTATCGACAGTTTATGCGTTTAATATCGCAATTTTGCGCGACAATTCCATCCATCGAGACCTATTGACACGGTCAAACATTTTGTACTTGACCTGACCTGTGACGTCGTCGGTGACCCCGAGGTCAACAACATTATGTTTCCCTCGATAAATTTCCCAGGGCTATCGAATGCCGTTTAATTTTTTACATTCGGTCCAGTAGTTCCGGAGATACGAGGGGGCAAAAAATAGCCCCCCCCCCAGTAAGTCGTGTTATGAAATATACCCCAGTAACTCGCGGGTTAAAACGAGTAATCAGAGTGGGATGCCCGGGCAGTCGTGTATAACAGGGTAGAACACAGGCAGGATGGCTATCTCATGCTATTGAAAAGTATTCGGTGGATGCAACGGCGTAAAGATGGAAGCCGCGGATCAATTAGATGCACGCCTGATACGATAGCCACGAGAACCTCGATAACGCCGTGCATGAAGGACAGGGTTATGACACAAATTAGAGTGGGACGGGACAAGGCCTATGAGTTGTTGATTGAAGATTGTCGTCCCGTCAGGAATCTAATGGCTTGACGCGCGGGTTAAGCCCCTGTAGCTCAGTGGGACTTCTGACTTCTGACCTATCCCGGTAGTGGCTGCCCGGGTTCGAGTCGCTTCGGCGCTCGCTATTTGATCCTGACTCGGATGGCCTGCGGCCGGTGGCAGCGGTCGCACTCAAGGTCAGGTGGCGTCAGTGAGCGGGGCGGACCGTGTCCAGGTATGTCGGGCACGTACAACTTTCGTCTCTAAATTATACCGGCCAACAGGAATTGCGCGATCGGGTGGTGAGGCAGGACCTGCGCAACAAGCTCTGCTTAGCGCGGGTCCTGACCTCGGAAATCCATCCATACAAAACATTCGGACCAAATTTATAATACAAAAGGTATCGCAAACAGGCACCCCCATCGGTGGTGAAGCAAACTAGAGGTTCAGTTTTATCCCACCAGGTGGCAGGCCGTAGCCAGTAGGCAGAATGTAGTCAGAAAGCAGAGATGACAAGACCGACAAGGAGTTAAAAGCCTGTTAATCTGGTGCGCCACCATAATAGTCAATAGGACACCTATGTTATACCAGAGTTACATTGCTAGGATACTCAATTACTCACCTTGGACTGTTAGGCAACAATTATTACTCTAGCTCTCTCCAGGTTTCCTCACTCACAAGTGAACTTAACAGTTGGGGAGGTCAGACAATAGCAAATTCCTTGTTATACATGCACCAGGTCTCATAAACAGGTTTACATCCTCGAGGATGAGAAGTAAATGCGAAGCAGAGATGCATTGCTAGCTGTTTACAGCCAGGAAAAACCAGTAGCTTATCACATTTACAGCCAGGAAAAACCAGTAGCTTATCACATTTACAGCCAGGAAAAACCAGCAGCTTATCACATTTACAGCCAGGAAAAACCAGCAGCTTATCACATTTACAGCCAGGAAAAACCAGTAGCTTATCACATTTACAGCCAGGAAAAACCAGCAGCTTATCACATTTACAGCCAGGAAAAACCAGCAGCTTATCACATTTACAGCCAGGAAAAACCAGTAGCTTATCACATTTACAGCCAGGAAAAACCAGCAGCTTATCACATTTACAGCCAGTAAAAACCAGTAGCTTATCACATTTACAGCCAGGAAAAACCAGCAGCTTATCACATTTACAGCCAGGAAAAACCAGTAGCTTATCACATTTACAGCCAGGAAAAACCAGTAGCTTATCACATTTACAGCCAGGAAAAACCAGTAGCTTATCACATTTACAGCCAGGAAAAACCAGTAGCTTATCACATTTACAGCCAGGACAAACCAGTAGCTTATCACATTTACAACCAGGAAAAACCAGTAGCTTATCACATTTCCATAGGCTACAACTATCTAACTATCTAACTGCAAGACTAATGTAACTTCTCACCTGTTTTAATTTACTTCCCGGCACAGCCGTCACTTGGTGAGGTGCCCATAAATTCTGGAATAAAACCCAAACCAACAGCATGATTTCCTCCTATATACACCACTTATCGGGGTGCAATGTCAAAACGCAGTGTCTAGGCACCAAAGGGCGTGAGCGGTTAGGATAAATACAATTAGGCATTAAATAACACCACAATGTTTGATGATGCGGATACGGATGATGCGGTCCGCCGGAGGAGCGGATGTTTTCCTCTTTCCCTTCTCTTACTCCCTTCTTCCTACCCTTATTTACCCCTCTATCTTCTTCTACATTATCCTACATTCCCCTCACCCTACAATGTATCCCTCCACTGTTATCCCACTCTTCAACGTACCTCTCTCCACACACAAGAGTGGAGCGGAACGCGGTTCAGTTCCCTGTCCCCTATCTACCCTCCCTCTCTCCCTACCCCTATGACCCCCTGTCATTCCACAACGTTACACTTCTCTCACGTCACAGTGAGAGGAGTATGGATGAAACTGTTGCCGAAACCCCTTCAAACCCCCCACCTATGGACTTCAGTTTCTCATGATTTCGAACAATCCAACTGGCCCTTGCTAAACGTGCTGTTGGGCTGAAATTGTCGAACAGGGTTCCTGGAGAGAATGGACAAGTTTCACGTTGTGTTTTGTTTGGCTTAAAATGAACATAAAATAAATTCAATATACTCATCTTCAGTCATTGTGTCGAAAGATGTATAGTTGCAGTAAAAACAAATTAAAGGGATTATACGGGTTTTCCCAGATAATTGAATTACATGGTAAAACGTACTTATGAAGGTGGTAGAAGTCTCACGGTAGCCACATTTTTCTGGAAATTACCTCTTTGCACCTAAGGACATTTCAAAGTGCGCGGTGATGTCACCGCATACTTTCTGCAGGACCGGCTGAGACAGAGCCAGTCATATCTTTTATGCTAATAAAAACACCTCACTTATGGCATATTTCCGGTAAAATAAGCAGTATTTGAGAGATCAAAATAAGCTTGTTTTGTTCCAACGACAGCCAGTTCAACGTTACCAAGTTTTTCTCATAAAATTCGATATTTGCATGAATTTGCATGCTAAAACGCCACCACCAAATTCTCAACGCTTCCGGCCAGAGATAAGGAAACCACAAAACCTGAACGAACAGTGTGTGAACAGTGAACACTGGCGACCGCAGACGGCTGATAAAGGGGGGGGGGGGAACACGACCAATGGATCCGCCAGCCTAACTGGTTGACGACCCGTCAGCTGCAAACAAAACGTCCCGTCAGCGGCTCGCCCGGCCAGCGGCATAGGGCACCGCTTTACGGGGTGGCCGCGTTTTTTCTTCTCGCGAGGCGTTGCGGGCGGGGGCGGCGGCCCGTCTGGAGCGCCGGGGTGGTATCCTCCGGTCCTCTCCGGCTGAGGCGGTAACCCTTACACCTCCCCGGAGCCGGGACGGTTTCGCCAATTTCGCGTCTGGTTTTCACCGGGCCGGCGCCGTCCCGGCTTGGCCAGACGGGCCCCACAGCCAGGCGCCTTTCTCAGGAATGGGTATAGTGAGAGTGGTGTGTCACCACACGATGTCGCATGTGTCATGTGGGAGTGGTGTGTCACCACACGATGTCGCTTGTGTCATGTGAGAGTGGTGTGTCACCACACGATGTCGCTTGTGTCATGTGAGAGTGGTGTGTCACCACACGATGTCGCTTGTGTCATGTGAGAGTGGTGTGTCACCACACGATGTTGCATGTGTCATGTGAGAGTGGTGTGTCACCACACGATGTCGCATGTGTCATGTGAGAGTGGTGTGTCACCACACGATGTTGCATGTGTCATGTGAGAGTGGTGTGTCACCACACGATGTTGCATGTGTCATGTGAGAGTGGTGTGTCACCACACGATGTCGCATGTGTCATGTGAGAGTGGTGTGTCACCACACGATGTCGCTTGTGTCATGTGAGAGTGGTGTGTCACCACACGATGTCGCATGTGTCATGTGAGAGTGGTGTGTCACCACACGATGTCGCTTGTGTCATGTGAGAGTGGTGTGTCACCACACGATGTCGCATGTCATGTCACCGCATGATATCTTTGTGAAATGGCATGTTAATAAATGTGTGGTTACGTTTAAAAAAAAGAAGCATAACCAATGGCAGCGTTGCAGCTGAGAGGAGGCAGCAGTGGTGTCCAGGGGCGGATCTAGTCGTTTTTTTCTTGTGTGGGGGGGTCTAGTCGTTTTTTACATTTGGCGCAGTTATTGTTGCGTTTTTACATTTCTGAACGAAACAAGAATAATATCTCCCTTTTTCCGGTCCATTTGTGCCACTACATCAACTAATCACAGGCTGAATCTTCCAGATAAAAAAATACCCGCTCGCCTATTAATGTCGTTCGTCGGACGACTGAATCATCATGTGTGACGTCACATGATTATGACCAATCAGAGGCCAACACGTATAAATAGAGTTAGTAGTTTTTGTATGGTATTTATACAACTTTTTGAGAAAATTAAGCACCATCGTCTTTTTTTATAAAAACAAAATATGTAAAAGTTTTGAAAAAATATATGGTTGCGCGACATGAAACTTGTCTAAAAGAAAAATTAACCTATGTGTTCAAAATGGTATTTAGTCAAAATGTCAAAATGTCCACAATGGAAATAAGCAATGGCACGTGCTTATGAAGAAAAAAAATACTTTAGCATGTGACCTGTTTATTGTTGGGTCATTTATTCGCGATCACCCTGTATGCCATACAGGATTTACGCAATCTTGAAGGTAAACTCTGTCCTATTAATATGTGATGTAAAGTCACGAAATCTGGAAATGTGGGCAACATTGTTGCTGTATTTGCCGTATTAAATCGGAGCAGTACAGTCAGTCTAATATATATCGTCCCTTGCCACCACGTAGCGCTACGGTCGTGATAGGCAACATTTCCAAATGTCTACAATGGTCTTCGGCACGTGATTATGCAAAATATAATTTCACTCTTGCACGTGACTTGTTTATTGTTGGGTCATTCATTCGATATCACCCTGTACGCAATACAGAATTTACACAATCTTGAAGGTAAACTCTGTTCTACTAATGGCTTGAATGTGATGTAAAGCCACGAAACACGACATTTTTGCAACATTGTTGCTGTATTTGCCGTATTAAATCGGAGCTGTATTTGTAACGGTCATCGCGGATACATATAACGTCACAGCTGTGATGTCACGCTCAGGAAATGTCGCCGGATGGTGTTGCCTGGTATCTATTGCCTTGTGAAGACCGTACATTGTATAAGTCAACGCACAAGTAAGGTCAAGTCTCCAATCTCATCCGTGGTTTATCAGATTTATGATCACCATATGTCGATTAAATTTTGAGTTAACTGCCGGTCAGTTGAAAAATAGCTTCAACCCGCGACTCAATGGCAAACAGCAATATCAGCGTGGAATAACATTATTTACAGATAATGCAAATCAGTTATTGGCCTCCTGTGTTTGCTGAAATTTGCGCTGTTTCTGCTGAAATTGTTACCTTCGCATCAGGTTGCTATGAAGCTGGCTGAGGTGCGGTCTGACAGTGGTGTTTTGCTGCAGATACGCCGGCCGGCACGCTGACGCCTCCGGACCGTGTGGTGCCGCCACCGCCAGGTGACCCGCCAGGTCACCCACCAGGTCACCCGCTAGGTCACCCCGGCCAGCTGCTGGCCCCCAGCGGCCTGCTGGAGTTGCAGGTGCCACCCAGTCCGCTGCCGACGCCCAGTCCGCCCGTGCCCTACCACATGGGGTGAGTACAGGCCACGGCCACCACACTCCTCCCGTGTCCCACCACATGGGGTGAGTACGGGCCACGGCCACCACACTCCTCCCGTGTCCCACCACATGGGGTGAGCACAGGCCACGGCGAACACACTCCTCCCGTGTCCCACCACATGGGGTGAGCACAGGCCACGGCCACCACACTCCTCCCGTGTCCCACCACATGGGGTGAGTACAGGCCACGGCCACCACACTCCTCCCGTGTCCCACCACATGGGGTGAGCACAGGCCACGGCCACCACACTCCTCCCGTGTCCCACCACATGGGGTGAGTACAGGCCACGGCCACCACACTCCTCCCGTGTCCCACCACATGGGGTGAGTACAGGCCACGGCCACCACACTCCTCCCGTGTCCCACCACATGGGGTGAGCACAGGCCACGGCCACCACACTCCTCCCGTGTCCCACCACATGGGGTGAGTACAGGCCACGGCCACCACACTCCTCCCGTGTCCCACCACATGGGGTGAGCACAGGCCACGGCCACCACACTCCTCCCGTGTCCCACCACATGGGGTGAGCACAGGCCACGGCCACCACACTCCTCCCGTGTCCCACCACATGGGGTGAGCACAGGCCACGGCCACCACACTCCTCCCGTGTCCCACCACATGGGGTGAGTACAGGCCACGGCCACCACACTCCTCCCGTGTCCCACCACATGGGGTGAGCACAGGCCACGGCCACCACACTCCTCCCGTGTCCCACCACATGGGGTGAGTACGGGCCACGGCCACCACACTCCTCCCGTGTCCCACCACATGGGGTGAGTACGGGCCACGGCCACCACACTCCTCCCGTGTCCCACCACATGGGGTGAGTACAGGCCACGGCCACCACACTCCTCCCGTGTCCCACCATATGGGGTGAGTACGGGCCACGGCGACCACACTCCTAAGCCCGTGCCCTACCACATGGGGTGAGTACAGGCCACGGCGACCGCACTCCTAAGCCCGTGCCCTACCACATGGGGTGAGTACAGACCACGGCCACCACACTCCTAAACCCGTGCCCTACCACATGGGTTGAGTACAGACCACGGCCACCACACTCCTAAACCCGTGCCCTACCACATGGGGTGAGTACAGACCACGGCCACCACACTCCTAAACCCGTGTCCTACCACATGGGGTGAGTACGGGCCACGGCCACCACACTCCTAAGTCCGTGCCCTACCACATGGGGTGAGTACAGACCACTGCCACCGCCCGTGCCCTACCACATGGGGTGAGTACAGACCACGGCCACCGCCCGTGTCCTACCACATGGGGTGAGTACGGGCCACGGCCACCACACTCCTAAGCCCGTACCCTACCACATGAGGTGAGTACAGACCACGGCCACCACCCTCCTAAGCCCGTGCCCTACTACATGGGGTGAGTACAGCCCATGGCCATCGCCCGTGCCCTACCACATGGGGTGAGTACGGGCCACGGCCACCACACTCCTAAGCCCGTGCCCTACCACATGGGGTGAGTACAGACCACGGCCACCACACTCCTAAGACCGAACCAAGTGGCGTTTTACTTCTCTTCTTTTTTTGTTTTTTGGGGGGGCATTGGACCATCCCCCCTTAGGCGACGAAAGAGCTCTACCGGCGCCCAGTCATTCCTTCAATTTCGGTTACTTTTTAACATGCCCAAGAAGTCTAATCCTGCGAGTATGCATACACTAAACCCTTTCTGTTACTCGTCTTTCCAACATGCACATAACTTTTTCATTTCGATTGGGCTGCACTTGGGCTGACAACTATTTTTGCGCAAAAGTTCCAGACCCCAGTGTGAAGAACCAGCGTGTGACCGTGTCCTGTCCCGATCCACAGTGTGACCGTGTCCTGTCCCGGTCCACAGTGTGACCGTGTCCTGCCCCGGTCCACAGTGTGACCGTGTCCTGCCCCGGTCCACAGTGTGACCGTGTCCTGCCCCGGTCCACAGTGTGACCGTGTCCTGTCCCGGTCCACAGTGTGACCGTGTCCTGTCCCGGTCCACAGTGTGAAGAACCAGCGTCTGACGCGGGACGCCATGAAGCGGTACCTGGAGGGCGGTCACAGTGACCAGGTAGTTGTCATCCTGCACGCCAAGGTGGCGCAGAAGTCGTACGGCAACGAGAAGCGCTTCTTCTGCCCGCCGCCCTGCATCTACCTGTACGGCGATGGCTGGCAAGGCAAGCGGGAGCAGATGCTGAAGGAGGGAGAGTCCGAACAGGGCGCCCAGCTGTGCGCCTTCATCGGCATCGGTAGTGCCGACCAGGACATGCAGCAGCTCGACCTCAACGGAAAGGTGTGGTAATGATGGTGCGCACGGTTCACACGGAGTACCAGCAACATGGTAGCGGTCCCACACGGAGTACCAGCAGCAGGGTGGCTGTCCCACACGGAGTACCAGCAGCAGGGTAGCTGTCCCACACGGAGTGCCAGCAGCATGGTAGCTGTCCCACACGGAGTACCAGCAGCATGGTAGCGGTCCCACACGGAGTACCAGCAGCAGGGTAGCGGTCCCACACGGAGTACCAGCAGCGGGGTAGCGGTCCCACACAGAGTACCAACAGCAGGGTAGCTGTCCCACACGAAGTACCAGCAGCGGGGTAGCAGTCCCACACGGAGTACCAGCAGCAGGGTAGCGGTCCCACACGGAGTACCAGCAGCGGGGTAGCGGTCCCACACGGAGTACCAGCAGCGGGGTAGCGGTCCCACACGGAGTACCAGCAGCGGGGTAGCGGTCCCACACGGAGTACCAACAGCAGGGTAGCGGTCCCACACGAAGTACCAACAGCAGGGTAGCTGTCCCACACGGAGTACCAGCAGCAGGGTAGCGGTCCCACACGGAGTACCAGCAGCGGGGTAGCGGTCCCACACGGAGTACCAGCAGCAGGGTAGCTGTCCCACACGGAGTACCAGCAGCGGGGTAGCGGTCCCACACGGAGTACCAGCAGCAGGGTGGCGGTCCCACACGGAGTACCAGCAGCAGGGTAGCTGTCCCACACGGAGTGCCAGCAGCATGGTAGCTGTCCCACACGGAGTGCCAGCAGCATGGTAGCGGTCCCACACGGAGTACCAACAGCAGGGTAGCTGTCCCACACGGAGTACCAGCAGCATGGTAGCTGTCCCACACGGAGTACCAACAGCAGGGTAGCTGTCCCACACGGAGTACCAACAGCAGGGTAGCTGTCCCACACGGAGTACCAACAGCAGGGTAGCTGTCCCACACGGAGTACCAGCAGCGGGGTAGCGGTCCCACACGGAGTACCAGCAGCAGGGTGGCGGTCCCACACAGAGTACCAACAGCAGGGTAGCGGGCGTCTGGCATCGAGCAGGGGTCTCGAACAGTGGGGATTCGTGTGTCTTGTTGCCATGTAGTTGCTTACAAGCAACCAAGCATTATCACTGTCATCGAACTAGAGGATGGTCGACCCGTTCACCCGTTAATCTGTTGACCCATTGTCATTTTTCGGTAGAAAACTTGATCCGCGAACCCACTGACCCTTTAAGCAACTGATCATACGATCCTGTAACCCGTTGAGCCGTCGACCCGTTAACCAGTTTATATTTTTTTTCGGAATGTAACTAGGTTCTGTGTTTCTGTTTTAGTACGACCTAGAATGATGACGAAAAGTTGCCAACTACGCGCGAGTAAAAATTCAGACATTTCCAATGTGATGACATGTGAGAATACCACGATAAGGAGAGTGAGAGAGACACAACTTCTGCTTACAGCACTTCTGCGCAGCGAAAACGCTGTTTATTTCCGACTCTGACAAGCGGAAACACTTCATGCTGAGCGCCAAGATGTTCTACGGAAATGGCATGGACATCGGCATGTTTCACAGCAAGAAAATCAAGGTTATATCTAAGCCCAGCAAAAAGAAACAGTCATTGAAAAATGCTGAACGTAAGTTTGAAAAAAGTGTTCACGTTTTAGTGTCTAGTATTATCAATGATAGCTGATTCGTTTGATGGTGGCGCACAATGCGCGTCTATCATCTATCACAGTTTCTGTTCACTGTCACCACATTATCGCGAAGAATATCAAAACCAATTAAAACTAAATAATGGTCAGCTTTGTGTCATGGTTTGCGTGTTGTTACTAAATGATGGTCAGCTTTGTGTCATGGTTTGCGTGTTGTTACTAAATGATGGTCAGCTTTGTGTCATGGTTTGCGTGTTGTTACTAAATGATGGTCAGCTTTGTGTCATGGTTTGCGTGTTGTTACACGCTGGTAACCACTGCTTAAATTAGGAGCAACGGCACACATATATACCCGATATTATTGTCCCTAGATGGCACTAGTAGTGAACACCTGAAGTTATGCTGTACCGCATAGCTTACAGCCGAGAATTGCAATCTGTACAATGGGGAGGGTTGATCAGGGGCGCAGCCAGGGGGGGAGCAAGGGGGCAATTGCCCCCCCCCCCCTACGGGTCACAGGGGGTCCCGCCGAGATTGGCCCAGATACCATTTGCATTAGCTAAATGGCTTTCAAAAAGTCACAGAGGAGCCCTCAAACCAGGCAAGGGTCACTCTGGTGCATGTCAATGGCCCTCATAGACACTGAAGGGCTTTCGAAGCCGGCCCAGGAGGCCTCTTGAGCCAAAAACTGTCCAGGGGCCTCTCGAGCATGTCCAGGGACCCATTGAGCCCACTTGAGGGCGCAAAAACATGTCCAGGGACCTTGCGAGCATGTCCTGGGGCCCATTGAGCCCACTCAGGGGCCCCAAAAACCTGCCCAGGGGTCTCTAGACCATGTCTACTTGTCCAGGGGCCAATTGAGCCCACCCACAGCCCAACAAACCTGTCCAGTGGCCTCGAGCATGTCCAGGGGCCCATTGAGTATGTTCAGGGGCCTCTCGAGCCTGGCCAGGGGCCCATTATTGTCTGTTTTTGGGCCTCTTGAACCTGCCCAGGGGCCCATTATAGTTTTCCCAGAGGCCCATCGAGTCTGTTCAGGGGCCTCTCGAACCAGCCCAGGGGCCATTAGAGCCTGCCCAGAGGCCTCTCGAGCTTGCCCAGGGGCCGATTGAGTCTGTTCAGGGGCCTCTCGAACCTGCCCAGAGGCCCATTGAGTCTGTTCAAGAGCCTCTTGAACCTGCCTAGGGGCCATTAGAGTCTATTCAGGGGCCTCTCGAGCTTTCCCAATGGTCCATTGATCCTGTTCAGGGGCCTCTCGAACCTGCCCAGGAACTATTAGAGTCTGCTCAGGGACCTCTCGGCTTGCCAAGGGGTCATTGAGTCTGTTCAGGGCCCTCTCGAGCTTATCCAGAGGGCCATTAAGTCTGTGAACGGGGCCCTCGAGGCTGCCCAGGGGTTGCTAGCCGTCGCCTGGAGCGCCTGCTATAGCTGGAGCGCCTGCTAGCCGTGGTCGGCGCGGTCATAATGAGCGGTAATGCGCTGTACTCTGACCCACCTGGTGCAATGTTTTCTTTGGTTTAAAATGGTAATTTGATAAGTCTGCAGATGCGTTTTTGAATTCGGGGAGGGGGGTAATGGTAGTACAAAACAATTTATCAATTTTCCTTTCAAGAGAGTGTGTGCTGCAATATTTGTCAGCCAGGGGCGTCGCCGACAGGAGGCTCGTGGGGGAGGGGAGGTCTGGGAAAACTCCCCCACTTTTAGTAGGCGGGGGAGGGTCGACCCCCCCCCCCCCCCCCCCCCCCCTCACACACACACACTTTTTGTGGGAAAAATTAACAATTTATCGTAAAAATTGCCTTTGCAGTGCAGTCAAAATCCAGCTACTAGTGTCAAAAACTGGAAAATTTAGCGCCGCTTCGCGGCATGACACAAGTTTCGCAATTGCTTATACAAATTTGGAAAATGGGAAAAATAATTTCATAAGTGTCTGGCAGAGGCTCTCCTTGGCAGTAATTGCTGGCCCCAGGGCCCATTTCCTTCACAAAATATTCACTCTTAAGTTTCAAGCAGGCTACATGTTTAGCTAGTTTGCCGAGTTCCGAAAAAGACGATGCGAACGCAAAGACGAGGAGATCGGCACCCGGAAGCTGCTCCAGCGGTGCACAATTTGCTGGACCGAAGAGCTAATAGTGGAAGCAGGCCAGGACCATCTCCCCAAGACAGGACCATATTCTCAATATTGGAACCAGACCTCACGGTCTGGTTCCAATATTAACATTTCGTTTTCCAGGACCTAAAATTCAAATTTTCACAAAGCTTCGCGGCGTCACATCGGTAGTCATCATCATAACGAAGCCATAGTCATCGTCATCGTTTCGTCGTAACGCTGAATTGAATGAATAACATGTTTAGCTTATTATACTCTACAAGGCCCACCGCCTATATTTCTGGGTTTTATCAGGCAAAACCGTAAAAATTTCGCGCCTCTTCGCGGCGCTAACTAACAAGTACATGCCTACCTCCTATAACATTGCAATCAACATAAAAATGATGCAAAGGCATAAATAGACGTATCAAAATGGGGGGACATTTTTTTCGACATTTCAGCCGCCCCCACACTCAAAAACCGACCCCCACCTGTTGTCAGCTAAGATAAGTTTATCTCCTGTACGTAACAATACAAATTAGTAATGCGCTCAGTACAATGCCTACTGAGGGTCCTGGTCCAATCCAGCTAATCAAAAGTAGACGAGAGAAAAACGAATTGAAAAGGGGGTCTCACAAAATAAAGTGGCCGAAATCCGTAGAGTTTTTCATATCCAGGGGTATTTTTTTGGGATAGGGCCTCTCCCAGGGGCTTGCCCCCCCCCCCCCCCACATTTCTGCCGGTCTGGCTGCGCCCCTGGGGGTGATGAGTCATTCTGGCCATTCAAAATGGGTAACCATACCGTTGCCGCTGAGAGGCACTGGTCTAGTATCTCCCATCTCAGTGCCGTGTTACAGCCTCGGACATAGCTGGACTTGTCGAAGACTTCTCGCGGACGCTCTCCCCACGCTCCCGCTTGTGTTGAAAAGCCGTCACGGGTGCTGATGCTTGGATGGCCGTCACACACACGTATGAATCTCGTCGCACAAAGCGTGTCCAGCCAGATCATGTTACACAGATGAACGTCTTTAGAGTGTATGCAAGATAAACGATCAGCGTTGCAAACAGACTATAGCAGCAAATATGTAATTTACGTTACACGGCCAGTGCTCGCTAAACTATTTTAGATGACATCTGTACGACCATGACGGCCAAGCAAGCATCGACACTGACCACTTCTCCAGAAGGGGGAAAAGTTTCTGCGAAATGTCGACAAAGCCACAGTTGCTACTTTGCCAAAGACTGCCGAAGGCTATCAAATAGTTAGGGTGTCATATTCATTGAACAGTCTTTGTGAACGCGCATTACGTGTCTGTTGTAATACAAGAATGTCCATTCTTTGCTCCAGAACATATCAAATCTCAACCCGACGTTTGATAAATACAAAATGGTTGTGTTTAAGAGGAAAACACGATTCTGCTACTAGATATGTTGTTGCATATATATTTGAGCAGTTATTCTTATCAACATAGGCGTAGGGACAGGGGGGTGGGGCATAACCCCTCTCTTTCCGATATTTTTTTCTTTAATATTTTCTCTTGTTTGGTGATAAAATTGTTTGATGGCAAAAGGTTCGCCAAAACGAGAGGAGCCCTAATCTGCAAATAAATCTTCCATAGGGAGGTTGGGTTTCTCTCAAGATGAGATTCAAAGTTTCGCTCCCCCTCCCTCACTTTTCGTGACTTTCTACATCCCTGCTTATGAAACTCATATGTTTATGTTCGAGCTTCATTGAGCACAACATGTGGACGTTTCCAGAAAAGTCCCGATTTTCAGACCCGTTTTTTGACACTGCCCAGGGTTTCCAATGTGTTCACCTCACTGTGAGTACTACATGCATCGCGCTTATATCGCTTTCATACAATGTCGACAATGTAGTCTTATGATCTCATTCAGAAAAAGTTCAGATGAAAACCTCGATGAAGTGCCATTGGTGCTTAATGTGCGTGTAACGCATCCTCATATTGCCCATTGCTCGGTCATTTTCTGGTTTCTCTAATGCAGCGGTTCTCAACGGCAAGGGTATGGTTTCCCTCTTTTGGCGGATAGAATGTCTCGTTAACCCCCATTGTGCAGACCAATTGTCGGCTTCAGGTTATGCGGTACAGCATAGCTTCCTTCAGGCGCTTGCTACTAGTGCCACATCGGGACAGGAATATATGTACGCATGTGCGCTGCTTCTCTTAAAGGGAATATCAACATACTTTCACCTTTAACATGGAGTTTTGGACTGAGATAGCAGATTTGTAGAGCAGATCTACAAATGGGTTGTGGTGAAAGAATTACCTCCCTACGTTAAGTAATTTCGACACAGGACTAGTGGGCCCGGTTTCATGTCCGCTGTTCCGGGCCACGATCGGGACATCTCGCTCGCTGCTCGCCGCCGGAGGCAGGTACACTCTCTGGCACGTAGTCTCTGGTCACGCCACCTCGTTAATATCCGCTCAGCCGCCCGGGAGGCGCGGCTGCCCCTTGTCAGAGACTGTATTTGGCGTCAGGCGGAGCAGGGCGGAGCCAGAACGCCAGCTGCTATCGTACGATTTCTCGTGAAATAGAAGAAGAAACTTACTTATTTCTCCACATATATCCATCAGTTGTCCAAACCAAAGTCATATTCGTAGTTTTGAGCTCAAGATGCACCGTATGGTAGAACTTCAAGACAACTTTCAAGGTGACCTATTCCTTTTAATCTAAAACAGTGGTCTAAATCTAAACTACACGTAAACTGTAACTAAAAGCCGAACATAATGTAAAATTGATCGTTTTTGATGCTTTTCGTGATAAAGTGGTGATAGTAATGATTAAAACAGAACCTGGCATAGGTGTGTCCCCATTATGCGTCAACGAACCAGCTAAATTAGTGTATATTTTGTTAACACTTAGCTGCTCAATCACCATTATGATCGCCCAACTCTCAAGTGGGGTAATTACCCCCTATGTAATATAACTGCTCTAATGGCTATGCTCTGTTTATTTAGTGTGCATAGCGAGCGGTTCGAAGATCGCACTCTTCAACCGACTTCGCTCCCAAACGGTCAGCACAAGGTACCTGCACGTGGAGAACGGAAACTTCCACGCCTCGTCGGCCCAGTGGGGAGCCTTCACCATCCACCTAGGTCAGTCAAGTCACGGATCTGCAGACTGCAGGTCACACTTCTCTGGCCGCATGACGCTTTGGTACCTACCATTGAAACCTCTATGCCAACCATCAGTACGATTTGGAACTGTTAACTATGGTTCTAGTTGCTGCTGTGTGTAGCCTCACACTTATTTGCTGTAATTTCCAATTCTATTAACCACGGATCGCTCCTTGAAATAATTAGTTTATATAAGCTGCGTTACGTTGTTTGCATGTGTGCAGTTGTGTCACTTCTGTGTCCGTTGTTTGCATGTGTGCAGTTGTGTCACTTCTGTGTCGCCCGTCTGCCGGCCAGTGGACGAGTCGGAGTCGGAGTCGGAGGAGTTCACCGTGCGGGACGGCTATATCCACTACGGCAGCACGGTGAAGCTGGTCTGCTCCGAGACCGGGATGGCGCTGCCGCGGCTCGTCATCAGGAAGGTGGACAAGCAGATGGCGCTGCTGGACGGCGACGACCCGGTCTCGCAGCTGCACAAAGTGGCCTTCTACATGAAGGACACAGAACGGATGTACCTGTGCCTCAGCCAGGAGCGCATCATTCAGTTCCAGGTGAGCCAGCAGCGTATCGCATTGTGACGCCAATGGCAAATTAGCTGCGCAGGGGAACTGGCCCGCCGGCGTATACCAAACAAATTTGCGGCGTCTGTATGTTCTTAATCCATTTCCAGTACATTGTTAATCTGTGACCCGTACACTGAGAAAACAACATCCTGATTTTAGGTCTGAGACCAATTTTCGGGCTCATTTTCCCTATTAAAAACAGACCACACGTTTTGAGTCTCCCTACTAAGCTCAATTTGAAACTAGAAGTAGGGCTCATCGAGCACGGAAACTGGTCCGAAATGCAATCCAAAACTGGTCTCACTCGTTACCAGTTTTCGGTTGATACCTAAGTCCGAGTCAATCTGATACTTGTTTAAACTAAAGTCTCAAAAGATGTTGTCTAAACCCAATGGGAAAATGATACCTGTTTCTGGATTAATCTGTACCCAGTTTTCAGTCGAAGCCAGAATTCGGTCCCCACTGAAACTTGAATAAAGCCTCAAAACGTGTGGTTGCAGGATACTGAAACCTATATCTGGTTTCGAGAGAGTCTTCATCCCGGACTAGCGGTGAATCCACTAGCTAGATTCAGTTCAATGTTTCGCAGCCTGCAGACCCGGTCTCATCCTGCAGACCGAGCCTGCAGACCCGGTCTCATCCTGCAGACCGAGCCTGCAGACCCGGTCTCATCGATTAGTTCCAAAACGCAGCAATCAAATATCATTGTTAAGGCAGCCTGCAGACCCGGCCTGATCGATTAGTTCCAAAACGCAGCAATCAAATATCATTGTTAAGGCAGCCTGCAGACCCGGTCTCATCGATTAATTCCAAAACGCAGCAATCAAATATCATTGTTAAGGCAGCCTGCAGACCCGGTCTCATCGATTAGTTCCAAAACGCAGCAATCAAATATCATTGTTAAGGCAGCCTGCAGACCCGGTCTCATCGATTAGTTCCAAAACGCAGCAATCAAATATCATTGTTAAGGCAGCCTGCAGACCCGGCCTGATCGATTAATTCCAAAACGCAGCAATCAAATATCATTGTTAAGGCAGCCTGCAGACCCGGTCTCATCGATTAGTTCCAAAACGCAGCAATCAAATATCATTGTTAAGGCAGCCTGCAGACCCGGTCTCATCGATTAGTTCCAAAACGCAGCAATCAAATATCATTGTTAAGGCAGCCTGCAGACCCGGCCTCATCGATTAATTCCAAAACGCAGCAATCAAATATCATTGTTAAGGCAGCCTGCAGACCCGGCCTGATCGATTAATTCCAAAACGCAGCAATCAAATATCATTGTTAAGGCAGCCTGCAGACCCGGTCTCATCGATTAGTTCCAAAACGCAGCAATCAAATATCATTGTTAAGGCAGCCTGCAGACCCGGCCTCATCGATTAATTCCAAAACGCAGCAATCAAATATCATTGTTAAGGCAGCCTGCAGACCCGGCCTCATCGATTAATTCCAAAACGCAGCAATCAAATATCATTGTTAAGGCAGCCTGCAGACCCGGCCTGATCGATTAATTCCAAAACGCAGCAATCAAATATCATTGTTAAGGCAGCCTGCAGACCCGGTGTCATCGATTAATTCCAAAACGCAGCAATCAAATATCATTGTTAAGGCAGCCTGCAGACCCGGTCTCATCGATTAATTCCAAAACGCAGCAATCAAATATCATTGTTAAGGCAGCCTGCAGACCCGGCCTCATCGATTAATTCCAAAACGCAGCAATCAAATGGTACATTGATGTATTTCACTCGCTGCTTTAACAAAACACGCTCGAACACAGCAGCAGCTCCGTCAGCGGAGGCGC
The DNA here is from genome assembly GCA_036785665.1 of Chirona hameri. NCBI lineage: Eukaryota > Metazoa > Arthropoda > Thecostraca > Balanomorpha > Balanidae > Chirona > Chirona hameri. Next base: position 31,794 of record JAXIVJ010008279.1, read on the forward strand.
GCCGCCGCTGCGATCACACCACCGAAACAAAGAACATGGTAACATGACTAGCATGATAACTCCGTGGTACGGCCGGAAGCTGTGTAAGCTTTGGGCCTATAAGTCTAAGAGCTCCCAGCTTCATACCACGACTGTGGTGCGCAGCATTCTGATACTCTTTAATGTCTAGGCACTGTGCTGCTGAATGTGCAGTAATACCGGTACAGGATTCGCAGGGAACATGGCGAAAACCGTGTGGGCGATGGCCCATAGCAACAGCTCATCTTACACCGTGGTGTGCCGGCCGAGCTGTTGTTTTGGTGTTCCCCCGGCCACGGCTAGCGCCGGGGCGTAGCCGGCAAACGGCTCTGGTAGGAGCGGTATCCGGCGGTCAAAGCCGCCACCACATCGTCCCGTTGAAGGCGCTCCGGATGGCCGTATATGTTGCCCAGCGAGAGCAAGCGGGCCCCGCACAGACAGGGGCAGCGCAGCAATATGTGCTGCGGCGTGTCCGCCTCCTCCCTACAGACCCGACACCTGATACACAGACAGGGGCAGCGCAGCAAGATGTGCTGCGGCGTGTCCGCCTCCTCCCTACAGACCCGACACCTGATACACAGACAGGGGCAGCGCAGCAAGATGTGCTGCGGCGTGTCCGCCTCCTCCCTACAGACCCGACACCTGATACACAGACAGGGTCAGCGCAGCAAGATGTGCTGCGGCGTGTCCGCCTCCTCCCTACAGACCCGGCACCGGGCCGCTGGACACCCGATGGCATTGCAACGCGGGCAGGAGTCGGTTGGGAGGTGTCCAATGCGATTGAGATATTGTTCTGATCCGCTCTGATGTCCAGCTCGCAGTTGATGGATGTCCACAGTGGCTTGGCGGCTGTCGCCGCGGACTGGGGCCTGGAGACAGTCTTGGAAGATGAGTTTATACCAGCCGCCAGCCAACAATCGCTGCCACGATCGGCGTGCAGCTCTGGCGGCGGCACGGGTGATGTTCCTGGTGTCGATGCCGACGGGCGAGTCAGACTGGTCTAGGGATGAGGCATCCTTGGCGAGAGCGTCGACCCGCTCGTTGTTTGCCAGCCGGCAGTGCGCCGGCACCCACTGCCCGCGGCCAGCCAGCGAGCCGAGGAGCTCCCAGATCGCCGCGCCCAGCTCTGTGGTCTGCGCAGCGGAGCCGCCGTCCGCGAGCGCCGCCTGCGAGTCGAGGCACACGACCATGGGTCGCTTCGCTGCCGAGCCGTGGAGCGCCTGAACTGCGGCTCTGAGCGCGACAAGCTCCGCTCGCGTGCTTGAACAGAGGCGGCCGGCAGGCATCCTGATCTCCCTGCAGAGTTGCCGTCGGACAGAAGGATGAGGGCGCCACCTCCGCTGAGGGCCACTCCTCCGTCTGTAGAGCCGTCCGGCCAGATCCACACAGCCTCTCCCCCCCCCCCCCCCCCCCGACGGCGGTGTGCGCAGGAGGTGCTACGCGGATCCACACCACCTCCTCCTCCGACGGCGGTGTGCGCAGGAGGTGCTACGCGGATCCACACCACCTCCCCCTCCGACGGCGGTGTGCGCAGGAGGTGCTACGCGGATCCACACCACCTCCCCCTCCGACGGCGGTGTGCGCAGGAGGTACTACGTGGATCCACACCACCTCCCCCTCCGACGGCGGTGTGCGCAGGAGTTGCTACGCGCCGGTGTGCGCAGGAAGTGCTACGCGGCGGTGTGCGCAGGAGGTGCTACGCGGATCCACACCACCTCCCCCTCCAACGGCGGTGTGCGCAGGAGGTGCTACGCGGATCCACACCACCTCCCCCTCCGACGGCGGTGTGCGCAGGAGGTGCTACGCGCCGGTGTGCGCAGGAAGTGCTACGCGGCGGTGTGCGCAGGAGGTGCTACGCGGATCCACACCACCTCCCCCTCCGACGGCGGTGTGGCAGGAGGTGCTACGCGCCGGTGTGCGCAGGAGCTGCTACGCGGCGGTGTGGCGCAGGAGGTGCTACGCGGCGGTGTGGCGGGCTTCAGCTGAGCAGGTGATGCCGCAGTCTGGGCCGACGGAAGCGGATATAGAGATGCCGGAGGCCGGGGTCCACGGCGGCAGCGCGACTTTGAAACGCGCCTCGACGGGGGGTACCGCACCCCGAGCTCGGGCAGGACCTCTCGTCCAAGCTCCTGCCAGCCGGTGGCGGGGGCACGGCCGAGCTCGATGCCCTCGAAGAGTACAGCTCTTTCAGTGCGGACGATCGGTCCCCATCGTCCTCCCGATCGGTGAGGACGATCGGTCCCGTTGTACCCAGTGCCGTCGCTGCCCGCTGGTGCCAAGGAAATCAGCCAGTGCCCGCAGGGCCTGCTCGTCTGAAATATACACAGAACCGTTTCAGCATGATGATATGCCTCTACTTCAAGACAGTCAGGTCATCCAATGGCGACTACCAGAGGGACAGCAGGCAGTGGTAGCCCTCAGCAGTCCAGTCAGCAGCTCTATTGTACCGCCACAGCTGACCATGCAACAGCACAGCTAACCTCGCGCTGATCACAGCTGACCATGCAACAGCACAGCTAACCTCGCGCTGATCACAGCTGACCATGCAACAGCACAGCTAACCTTGCGCTGATTGTCAATACAGTGGTCCTACCAGGTATATCAGAACTCTGATTAGCCATCAACACCAGCAGCACACATGTACAAATACAAATATAAGTTAAAACATGCTATATGTCAGATACATCTAGATTTGGACGAATGGCATGGCTGCCCTACATTACCAATAACCTGCCAACAGCATGCACTATCCGATGTTTGGAACAATCCAACTTACTGAGATTTTAGCCATGTTGCCAAGTCCAAAGTTAGGCTATTTATGGTAGGATCATGAAACAACTTCAAATATGTAAAATTATCAGACTTTTCAACCTTCAGGGGTGCAGAAATACCCTAAAAACGCCAACACACCACTAATGGCATTAACAATGTGATGCTTTGACATGTTATAATTTACAGTACTTAGTCCTGTTCAGTGTTCACACCAACTAGGGGAAACTCAGGTAAGGTTGGACATGCCAGTATGGGCATATTTGTGCTGCTGTTGGTGTAGGTGTTCGTGTTCTAACCAGCCAGCAAACCATCAATCACATTAAATATCATCCATCAATAACATTAAATAGCATCTATTGAGACTTGCCAAGGGGTTACTATACCTAGTCACAGCCAGACTGCAAAGTATGGCATTTT
>JAXIVJ010008279.1:37500-56361 GCA_036785665.1 Chirona hameri
TGCCCGACATCTCGTCCTTCAGAGACAATTGGCAGTGGGTGCGGCAGCCAACCAACGTGAGTCCGCTGCAGCCAGCGGCTGACACACAGCTGCAGTCCTGCAGCTCACCTCACAACTGACCGGCACTGTCAGCTGTCTGTCCGCTGCTCAGCTGTCTGTCCGCTGCTCAGCTGTCTGTCCGCTGCTCAGCTGTCTGTCCGCTGCTCAGCTGTCTGTCCGCTGCTCAGCGGCACGGATCCTGCATATTTACCGCCAGCTACCATTCTTCTACGACCGGTCCACCAGTGCTACACCTAAACCGTTCTCCTCCGACTGGTCCAGCTACCGTTCTCCTGTGGCCGGTCCAGCTACCATTCTCCTGCGACCGGTCCAGCAGTGCTACACCTAAACCGTTCTCCTCCGACCGGTCCAGCTACCATTCTCCTGCGACCGGTCCAGCTACCATTCTCCTGCGACCGGTCCAGCTACCATTCTCCTCCGACCGGTCCAGCTACCATTCTCCTGCGACCGGTCCAGCTACCATTCTCCGACCGGTCCAGCTACCATTCTCCTCCGACCGGTCCAGCTACCATTCTCCTCCGACCGGTCCAGCTACCATTCTCCTGCGACCGGTCCAGCTACCATTCTCCTGCGACCGGTCCAGCTACTATTCTCCTGCGACCGGTCCAGCAGTGCTACATCTAAACCGTTCTCCTGCGACCGGTCCAGCTACCATTCTCCTCCGACCGGTCCAGCTACCATTCTCCTCCGACCGGTCCAGCTACCATTCTCCTGCGACCGGTCCAGCTACCATTCTCCTGCGACCGGTCCAGCTACCATTCTCCTCCGACCAGTCCAGCAGTGCTACACCTAAACCGTTCTCCTCCGACCGGTCCAGCTACCATTCTCCTCCGACCGGTCCAGCTACCATTCTCCTGCGACCGGTCCAGCTACCATTCTCCTCCGACCAGTCCAGCAGTGCTACACCTAAACCGTTCTCCTCCGACCGGTCCAGCTACCATTTTCCTGCGACCGGTCCAGCTACCATTCTCCTCCGACCGGTCCAGCTACCATTCTCCTCCGACCAGTCCAGCTACCATTCTCCTGCGACCAGTCCAGCAGTGCTTCACCTAAACCGTTCTCCTCCGACCGGTCCAGCTACCATTCTCCTGCGACCGGTCCAGCTACCATTCTCCTCTGACCTGTCCAGCTACCATTCTCCTGCGACCGGTCCAGCTACCATTCTCCTGCGACCGGTCCAGCTACCATTCTCCTGCGACCGGCCCAGCTACCATTCTCCTGCGACCGGTCCAGCTACCATTCTCCTCCGACCGGTCCAGCTACCATTCTCCTGCGACCGGCCCAGCTACCATTCTCCTGCGACCGGTCCAGCTACCATTCTCCTGCGACCGGTCCAGCTACCATTCTCCTCCGACCGGTCCAGCTACCGTTCTCCTGTGACCGGTCCAGCTACCATTCTCCTGCGACCGGTCCAGCAGTGCTACACCTAAACCGTTCTCCTCCGACCGGTCCAGTTACCATTCTCCTGCGACCGGTCCAGCTACCATTCTCCTGCGACCGGTCCAGCTACCATTCTTCTGCGACCGGTCCAGCTACCATTCTCCTCCGACCGGTCCAGCTACCATTCTCCCGCGACCGGTCCAGCTACCATTCTCCTGCGACCGGTCCAGCTACCATTCTCCTCCGACCAGTCCAGCAGTGCTACACCTAAACCGTTCTCCTGCGACCGGTCCAGCTACCATTCTCCTCCGACCGGTCCAGCTACCATTCTCCTCCGACCGGTCCAGCTACCATTCTCCTGCGACGGGTCCAGCTACCATTATCCTCCGACCGGTCCAGCTACCATTCTCCTCCGACCGGTCCAGCTACCATTCTCCTGCGACCGGTCCAGCTACCATTCTCCTCCGACCAGTCCAGCAGTGCTACACCTAAACCGTTCTCCTGCGACCGGTCCAGCTACCATTCTCCTCCGACCGGTCCAGCTACCATTCTCCTGCGACCGGTCCAGCTACCATTCTCCTGCGACCGGTCCAGCTACCATTCTCCTCCGACCGGTCCAGCTACCATTCTCCCGCGACCGGTCCAGCTACCATTCTCCTGCGACCGGTCCAGCTACCATTCTCCTGCGACCGGTCCAGCTACCATTCTCCTCCGACCAGTCCAGCAGTGCTACACCTAAACCGTTCTCCTGCGACCGGCCCAGCTACCATTCTCCTCCGACCGGTCCAGCTACCATTCTCCTCCGACCGGTCCAGCTACCATTCTCCTGCGACCGGTCCAGCTACCATTCTCCTCCGACCGGTCCAGCTACCATTATCCTGCGACCGGTCCAGCTACCATTCTCCTCCGACCAGTCCAGCAGTGCTACACCTAAACCGTTCTCCTCCGACCGGTCCAGCTACCATTCTCCTGCGACCGGTCCAGCTACCATTATCCTGCGACCGGTCCAGCTACCATTCTCCTGCGACCGGTCCAGCTACCATTCTCCTGCGACCGGTCCAGCTACCATTATCCTGCGACCGGTCCAGCTACCGTTCTCCTCCGACCGGTCCAGCTACCATTCTCCTGCGACCGGTCCAGCTACCATTCTCCTCCGACCGGTCCAGCTACCATTATCCTGCGACCGGTCCAGCTACCATTCTCCTCCGACCAGTCCAGCAGTGCTACACCTAAACCGTTCTCCTCCGACCGGTCCAGCTACCATTCTCCTGCGACCGGTCCAGCTACCATTCTCCTCCGACCGGTCCAGCTACCATTCTCCTGCGACCGGTCCAGCTACCATTCTCCTGCGACCGGTCCAGCTACCATTCTCCTGCGACCGGTCCAGCTACCATTCTCCTCCGACCGGTCCAGCTACCATTCTCCTGCGACCGGCCCAGCTACCATTCTCCTGCGACCGGTCCAGCTACCATTCTCCTGCGACCGGTCCAGCTACCATTCTCCTGCGACCGGTCCAGCTACCATTCTCCTCCGACCGGTCCAGCTACCGTTCTCCTGTGACCGGTCCAGCTACCATTCTCCTGCGACCGGTCCAGCAGTGCTACACCTAAACCGTTCTCCTCCGACCGGTCCAGCTACCATTCTCCTGCGACCGGTCCAGCTACCATTCTCCTGCGACCGGTCCAGCTACCATTCTCCTCCGACCGGTCCAGCTACCATTCTCCCGCGACCGGTCCAGCTACCATTCTCCTGCGACTGGTCCAGCTACCATTCTCCTGCGACCGGTCCAGCTACCATTCTCCTCCGACCAGTCCAGCAGTGCTACACCTAAACCGTTCTCCTGTGACCGGTCCAGCTACCATTCTCCTCCGACCGGTCCAGCTACCATTCTCCTCCGACCGGTCCAGCTACCATTCTCCTCCGACCAGTCCAGCAGTGCTACACCTAAGCCGTTCTCCTGCGACCGGTCCAGCTACCATTCTCCTCCGACCGGTCCAGCTACCATTCTCCTGCGACCGGTCCAGCTACCATTCTCCTGCGACCGGTCCAGCTACCATTATCCTGCGACCGGTCCAGCTACCATTCTCCTCCGACCAGTCCAGCAGTGCTACACCTAAACCGTTCTCCTGCGACCGGTCCAGCTACCATTCTCCTCCGACCGGTCCAGCTACCATTCTGCTGCGACCGGTCCAGCTACCATTATCCTGCGACCGGTCCAGCTACCATTCTCCTGCGACCGGTCCAGCTACCATTCTCCTCCGACCAGTCCAGCAGTGCTACACCTAAACCGTTCTCCTCCGACCGGTGCAGCTACCATTCTCCTGCGACCGGTCCAGCTACCATTCTCCTCCGACCAGTCCAGCAGTGCTACACCTAAACCGTTCTCCTCCGACCGGTCCAGCTACCATTTTCCTGCGACCGGTCCAGCTACCATTCTCCTCCGACCGGTTCAGCTACCATTCTCCTCCGACCAGTCCAGCTACCATTCTCCTGCGACCAGTCCAGCAGTGCTACACCTAAACCGTTCTTCTCCGACCGGTCCAGCTACCATTCTCCTCCGACCGGTCCAGCTACCATTCTCCTCCGACCGGTCCAGCTACCATTCTCATCCGACCGGTCCAGCTACCATTTTCCTGCGACCGGACCAGCTACCATTCTCCTCCGACCGGTCCAGCTACCATTCTCCTCCGACCGGTCCAGCTACCATTCTCCTCCGACCGGTCCAGCTACCATTCTCCTGCGACCGGTCCAGCTACCATTCTCCTGCGACCGGTCCAGCTACCATTCTCCTACGACCGGTCCAGCTACCATTCTCCTCCGACCGGTCCAGCAGTGCTACACCTAAACCGTTCTCCTGCGACCGGTCCAGCTACCATTCTCCTCCGACCGGTCCAGCTACCATTCTCCTGCGACCGGTCCAGCTACCATTATCCTGCGACCGGTCCAGCTACCATTCTCCTCCGACCAGTCCAGCAGTGCTACACCTAAACCGTTCTCCTCCGACCGGTCCAGCTACCATTCTCCTCCGACCGGTCCAGCTACCATTCTCCTGTGACCGGTCCAGCTACCATTCTCCTCCGACCAGTCCAGCAGTGCTACACCTAAACCGTTCTCCTCCGACCGGTCCAGCTACCATTCTCCTCCGACCGGTTCAGCTACCATTCTCCTGCGACCGGTCCAGCTACCATTCTCCTCCGACCAGTCCAGCAGTGCTACACCTAACCCGTTCTCCTCCGACCGGTCCAGCTACCATTTTCCTGCGACCGGTCCAGCTACCATTCTCCTCCGACCGGTCCAGCTACCATTCTCCTGCGACCGGTCCAGCTACCATTCTCCTGCGACCGGTCCAGCTACCATTCTCCTGCGACCGGTCCAGCTACCATTCTCCTGCGACCGGTCCAGCTACCATTCTCCTGCGACCAGTACAGCTACCATTCTCCTCCGACCGGTCCAGCTACCATTCTCCTGCGACCGGTCCAGCAGTGCTACACCTAAACCGTTCTCCTCCGACCGGTCCAGCTACCATTCTCCTCTGACCGGTCCAGCTACCATTCTCCTGCGACCGGTCCAGCTACCATTCTCCTGCGACCGGTCCAGCTACCATTCTCCTGCGACCGGTCCAGCTACCATTCTCCTCCGACCGGTCCAGCTACCATTCTCCCGCGACCGGTCCAGCAGTGCTACACCTAAACCGTTCTCCTGTGACCGGTCCAGCTACCATTCTCCTGCGACCGGTCCAGCTACCATTCTCCTCTGACCTGTCCAGCTACCATTCTCCTGCGACCGGTCCAGCTACCATTCTCCTGCGACCGGTCCAGCTACCATTCTCCTCCGACCGGTCCAGCTACCATTCTCCTGCGACCGGTCCAGCTACCATTCTCCTCCGACCGGTCCAGCTACCATTCTCCTGCGACCGGTCCAGCTACCATTCTCCTGCGACCGGTCCAGCTACCATTCTCCTCCGACCGGTCCAGCTACCATTCTCCTGCGACCGGTCCAGCTACCATTCTCCTGCGACCGGTCCAGCTACCATTCTCCTCCGACCGGTCCAGCTACCATTCTCCTGCGACCGGTCCAGCAGTGCTACACCTAAACCGTTCTCCTCCGACCGGTCCAGCTACCATTCTCCTCTGACCGGTCCAGCTACCATTCTCCTGCGACCGGTCCAGCTACCATTCTCCTGCGACCGGTCCAGCTACCATTCTCCTGCGACCGGTCCAGCTACCATTCTCCTGCGACCGGTCCAGCAACCATTCTCCTCCGACCGGTCCAGCTACCATTCTCCCGCGACCGGTCCAGCTACCATTCTCCTGCGACCGGTCCAGCTACCATTCTCCTGCGACCGGTCCAGCTACCATTCTCCTGCGACCGGTCCAGCTACCATTCTCCTCCGACCAGTCCAGCAGTGCTACACCTAAACCGTTCTCCTGTGACCGGTCCAGCTACCATTCTCCTCCGACCGGTCCAGCTACCATTCTCCTCCGACCGGTCCAGCTACCATTCTCCTCCGACCAGTCCAGCAGTGCTACACCTAAACCGTTATCCTGCGACCGGTCCAGCTACCATTCTCCTCCGACCGGTCCAGCTACCATTCTCCGACTGGTCCAGCTAGCATTCTCCTGCGACCGGTCCAGCTACCATTCTCCTCCGACCGGTCCAGCTACCATTCTCCTGCGACCGGTCCAGCTACCATTATCATGCGACCGGTCCAGCTACCATTCTCCTGCGACCGGTCCAGCTACCATTCTCTTCCGACCGGTCCAGCAGTGCTACACCTAAACCGTTCTCCTGCGACCGGTCCAGCTACCATTCTCCTCTGACCAGTCCAGCAGTGCTACACCTAAACCGTTCTCCTCCGACCGGTCCAGCTACCATTCTCCTGCGACCGGTCCAGCTACCATTCTCCTGTGACCAGTCCGGCTACCATTCTCCTGCGACCGGTCCAGCTACCATTCTCCTGCGATCGGTCCAGCTACCATTCTCCTGCGACCGATCCAGCTACCATTCTCCTGCGACCGGTCCAGCTACCATTCTCCTGCGACCGGTCCAGCTACCATTCTCCTCCGACCGGTCCAGCTACCATTCTCCTCCGACCGGTCCAGCTACCATTCTCCTCCGACCGGTCCAGCACCTAAACCGTTAATGAGTTTATAACTGATCGATCCCGCGCTGTGGCACAACACTCCACTGATCCCGACACCTTATAGTGCTGCAGTGCTATATTCTCACTGTTCCTGTGGCAAAACTCGGGGCGGAGCTTTTCCAAAGCAGTTGGTGGGGTAAAATGTAATTTTGATTGGTTGTTTTACTTGGTTGAGATGAAAAATGGGCATTTTTTTACGACAGGAAACCTTCAAATCTGACAAAAGTTGGTGGGACAAAATGCGACGTTGGTAGGGCAGTGGGGTTCTGAACCTGCCAGTGATTCCAATGGACTCTGATCTGCCGCAAACATGTCCAGTGTATTGTTCAATGTTCAATGGTCTTGATTATCCATAGTACCATAGAGATACATTGTGTCATGTGTGTTGTAGTCTGCACGGCTATCTACATGCCGATCATATTTGTCACGAGTTTATACAGTCAGTTTACAGAGTTTTGCCAGTAGCGATAACCATGGCATACTTCTCTGACCGCATCTCAGCTGGCACCACAGTGTCCTGCTCTGTCGCTGCTCTGACCACATCTCAGCTGGCACCACCATGTTCTGTGCTGTCGCTTCTCTGACCGCATATCATCTGACACCACCGTGTCCTGCGCTGTCGCTGCGCCTGTTGACAGGTGCCTGTATGTCTGGTTCGCAACGACGGTGTCATCTACTCGACGGGCCTGACGTTCACCTACACGCCGGAGCCGGGCCCGAGGCCGCCGGTGACGGGCATGGCCGAGCTGATGCGGCCCGGCCTGCCGCCGCCGCCGCTGCCGTGCGACGCCGCTGCCGGCGGCCTGTGACCTGCCGGCGGCGGCCTGTGACCTGCCGACGGTCTGTGACCTGCCGGCGACCTGTGACCTGCCTGCCGGCGGCCTGTTACCTGCCTGCCGGTGGCGGCCTGTGACCTGCCTGCCGGCGGCGGCCTGTGACCTGCCGTCGGTGGCCTGTATGTCTGGTTCGCAAAGACGGTGTCATCTACTCGACGGGCCTGACGTTCACCTACACGCCGGAGCCGGGCCCGAGGCCGCCGGTGACGGGCATGGCCGAGCTGATGCGGCCCGGCCTGCCGCCGCCGCCGCTGCCGGCGGCCTGTGACCTGCCGGCGGCGGCCTGTGACCTGCCGGCGGCGGCCTGTGACCTGCCGGCGACCTGTGACCTGCCTGCCGGCGGCCTGTTACCTGCCTGCCGGTGGCGGCCTGTGACCTGCCTGCCGGCGGCGGCCTGTGACCTGCCTGCCGGCGGCCTGTGACCTGCCGGCGACCTGTGACCTGCCTGCCGGCGGCCTGTTACCTGCTTGCCGGCGGCCTGTTACCTGCCTGCCGGTGGCGGCCTGTGACCTGCCGTCGGTGGCCTGTGACCTGCCGGCGGCCTGTGACCTGTCGGCGGCCTGTGACCTGCCTGCCGGTGGCCTGTGACCTGCCGGCGGCCTGTGACCTGTCGGCGGCCTGTGACCTGTCGGCGGCCTGTGACCTGCCTGCCGGCGGCCTGTGACCTGCCGGCGACCTGTGACCTGCCTGCCGGCGGCCTGTTACCTGCCTGCCGGTGGCGGCCTGTGACCTGCCTGCCGGCGGCGGCCTGTGACCTGCCGGCGGTGGCCTGTGACCTGCCGGCGGCCGGAGCAGACCTGCCGGCGGCCTGTGACCTGTCGGCGGCCTGTGACCTGCCTGCCGGCGGCCTGTGACCTGTCGGCGGCCTGTGACCTGCCTGTCGGCGGCCTGTGACCTGCCTGCCGGCGGCCTGTGACCTGCCTGCCGGCGGCCTGTGACCTGCCTGCCGGCGGCCTGTGACCTGCCGGCGGTCTGTGACCTGCCGGCGGCCTGTGACCTGCCGGCGGCCTGTGACCTGCCGGCGGTCTGTGACCGGCGGCCGGGGCTGACCGCCAGCGGTCGGACTCGCGGGGTACAGTCTGCCTCCCTGGCTGTCGCACCAGCCTGTGATATCGTGTTTGCTTTATGCCAGGCGAGACGGCACTACCACCCCACACCAGCCGACTGCCGGGTGACGAACCGTCCCTCAGCTGGAGTGATCGCTGCTCGTCGCTGTTGGGCGGCAATGGCAGTGTCGTCTCCGAGTCCTTATTTTGGCGTGTCTGCTGATCGGGCTGGTCTCCGCGGGCAGTGGCTAGTGGGCTTAGAAGCTCGTTTAACACGGGTCCACTGATGTTGGCTAATATTTGCGCGGGGATTTGGCGGGGGAAAATACGCAAACGGCACCGGCCCACCGATGCGCCAATGCGTGTCCCGTCCAGTGTACGTATTCGTGTGCGCGTGTGAGTGCGTGCGCGTGTGTGTACAAATGTTATAGTGTTGCCGATGTTAGTGATCTCCATCCGGAGGCTCTGAGGCGCGATGATGGGCGCTGACATCGGGTATATGGGAGGAGACCGAGACAAGACAGCTAACAACCAAAGTGCTCAATGGAAATCCGCCGTCTCGTATGGTGCAGACGGGCCCTACTGTACTGTTGTGTATATGTCTGTGCTGACCGCGCCTCCTCGGCTGACACACGACTGAGGTGTACTGTAGGTACCTGTCACCCGACCCTTCAGTGAGCCCATCACCACGCCGCTGTACTGCCTGTGCTGTCGTGCCGTCCGGGACGCTTCTATGTCCAGCATCCTGTTTGCATCGAATACAATATATATATATATATATATATATATATATATATATATATATATATATATATATATATATATATATATATATATATATATATATATATATATATATATATATATATATATATATATATATATATATATATATATATATATATATATATATATATATATATATATATATATATATATATATATATATATATATATATATATATATATATATATATATATATATATATATATATATATATATATATATATATATATATATATATATATATATATATATATATATATATATATATATACATATATATATATATATATGTGCGACATGAGCAGGTCTGCAGAGGGATGGAGCGTTCTCTACATAGCCATGGAGCGTCCTCTGCATAGGGATGGAGCGTCCCGAAATCCTTCTCTCTCAAAGTGTCAATGCCCGATTGGCACATGTTTTAACGTGTCGCATGTCGTTGGCATTCTCGTGCAAAATGGTGTCTATCGTGCATATGGTGTGATGTTTGCGTATTGTTATTTGCGTATTGAAGTCTGTCACGGTCCGTCGGTGCGCCGGCGCTCGGCTCGACCCCACAACTGGCGGCCGGCGCTCGGCTCGACCCCACAACTGGCGGCCGGCGCTTAGCTCGACCCCACAACTGGCGGCCGGCGCTCGGCTCGACCCCCCACAACTGGCGGCCGGCGCTCGGCTCGACCCCACAACTGGCGGCCGGCGCGGTGGCATGCGACCTCGCTCTGTGTTGGTCTGTGACGACAGTGGTGCGCGTGTGTGCGTGCGCGTGCGCGTGCGCGTGCGCGTGCGCGTGCGCGTGCGCGTGCGCGTGCGCGTGCGCGTGCGCGTGCGCGTGCGCGTGCGCGTGCGCGTGCGCTTGTGCGCTTGTGCGTGTGCGTGCGCGTGTGCGCTTGTGCGTGTGTGTTGTGTTGCGCTGCGCTGCGCTGGACGTCAGTGGAATGCCGCCATTGAAGGTGATGGTGCGTGTAAACCATTGTGTTGACTTCCGACAATATTTTTTTAATAGGAAAACGTTAGCTCCTGTGCCCTGCAGAAAATAAATAATAACAATATACACAATGCGCCTTTTACTAAGCCTGTGCATCAGTTAGTTTTAATTCATTGTGGGTAACTCTGAGTTCAGGATTCATGATCAATGGTCGGGATTGGAATCTTTTGGTGTAATTTAAACGTTCAAAATGTTTTGTTTTGCAATGTAGCAATATATCAATTAGAAGCTTTCAGTGATGTGATTTGAACGCATATAGTACTTTTCAATTTGTAATCAAACGTGAACAAGAGGATACAATAAGCCTTAGGGGAGAGTACCCATAATGCACCCTCTTAACACGCGCCGTGCCGGTGCTCGGCGCCACCTTGGCTGTGCCGGGGGGGGGGGGGGGGGGGGGGTTTCGACGCCCCCCTCTACCTCGGCTCCTATGGAACGTAGACACAAACCGAAAACACCGTTCGAAAGCTCGTCAAAATGCTTTTTGAAACTATTTCAGGCATTTTTTCTCTCAGGTCAATATAGAGGTCACCAGAGGTCATAAAAGGTCAGAATTTCCAGTTTCAGGACTTTGCTCCAGAAACCCCCTAATATCTCAGGAACTATGATAGTTAGGAACAAACGAGAGGAAAAAAACAAGCGAAAGGTCTTGCAAAAATGCAATCCACTTGATGTCCTCGGATTTGAGATCACGTCAATAGTTTAGGCTCCAGAGGTCAAATGTCAAGGCTATTTTTTGGCAAAACTGTTTTTCGCGAATAACTTTTTACCTAATAAAGATACATCAATACGTTTGACGCCATCGTGTTCATCTCGTTAAGGCATTTCGAATCATATTTATTTTTGACCAGGGTAGGTCAATTGAAAAATTTGACCAGGTCAAGGTCAAGTGTTGACTCAATTAAGTCATGTTACACATTGGGAGACGTGCCTCCACGAGACAAACACATTGCGTGCAGGTTTCACTTCTCTATCTTGATTTTGTCGAAAGTTATTAACAAAAAAGTGTTGGTGACCTCGGATGACCTCATCTGACCCTGTAGGGGTCACTGAACAAAAATTGCAACTGGAACGTCAAGAATGGACTATGATAACATGATCCAGAAGGAATTGGGCTGGTATAATGCGTATCCTCAGAATAGGAAGCATTTTATTATTTTCCCATTGACTTATAATGGGAAGGTCACGAAATTGATTCGACCTTAGGTCATCGATATCACAAATCCGAGATAAACGAATTGTAGGTACCATTGCCCGTATGAAATCTTGTAAGTAGGTACGTAAGAGATCGGCCAAAAACTGTGGCTGTGGTACGACCGGAAACTTTTTGGAGGGGGGTCACGTGACCTGGCCTGGTAACCTGACCTGAGATGACCCGAGGTCAAGAATTTTACACTATGTGGGCAATTTATTCCCAAACACCTATGCCAAAAAAGGCAGCGCTGCGCGCCGCCGTTTTTTCGCTATCTTTTAAAAACCTTAGGGGGCGTCTAAACGCCCCCCCCCCCCCCGGCACGGAGCGGGCTAAGCGAAAATTCGTCCTGAGTGAAAAGTAAAAGTCGCATACATATAAATTAAGCTTTAACGCAAACTTTTGACATTTTTCTACCAAACTAGGTCCTTCATTTAACAATGAAAGCCGTTATTTTGCATTAATTTGAGTTTTTGAAAACCCTTACAAAAGGCGCATTTAGGCACAGTGTGCCCTAATTGCGCCATAGACGGGCGCATTTAGGCGATTTACCATGTCAATGTACTTCTTCATAATCATTAATCGTGGCATACATGCGAAATTAAACTGTTGGGATATACATATTTCGTATGGGATTAATCCATGAAATGAAGTTCTCTAGTCTCTCCAGGGGCGGTCGCAGCCCTGGCCTTGGGTCTGGGGGGGGGGGGGTCAACATGGCAAGGGGCCCCCGGTTGGTCTGAAACGGCCCTCGGTCGGTGTGAGGGGCCCTACGCTGATTTGAAAGAGTATGTTTACACCTGAGGCTTGGTTTTTAAACTTGTTAGGGCTTTTAAACCGTATGGCTTATGCCGGCCTGAAAACGGCCTTCAGACGGTCTGAGAGGGTATTTTCAGGCATTGGGTATTCCAAGACAGTTCGGCAGGGCCAACACACACTGCATTTCAGGTTTCGATGCAAATCCGTTGTCATGACCTGGTGACCTGACCTGAGATGACCCTCAGGTCAGGTCACCAGGCCATGACCAGGGCAAACATGGCCATGATCATGGCAAGTTTCAGCTAACCAGCTAACAGGGACGTAGGAACGTCACGAAAAGTGTGTTTGTGGGGGGGGGGGGGGGGGAGGGGAACTTTGATCTCGTATTGAGAGAAACCAAATGCAAGAATGCAGAAATATGCAATATTTATTTGCAGATTCGGCTCTTCTAGTCTTGACGAACCTTTTGCCATTCAAAAAATCACTGACCAAAATACAATATTTTAGCCACAAAAAAAACGAAAAGTGCCATGGGGCAATGTCCCCCCCCCCCCTCTCCCCAATGTTCATACGCCTATGTGGGTAATGGTATATGAGGCGCTGAATCACGTTGTGGCAAGTTTCAACTCCCTTGATGGAACAGTTACTGAGTTATCGCTACCGGCATTTCCGTGAGGTCACGATCAGAGTTCGTCACGGGCTGGGTTGGCCCTATGGGCCATGGGCCTGGGCTGGGCCTGGGCTGGGCCTGGGCTGGGCCTGGGCCTGGGCTGGGCCTGGGCTGGGGCTGGGCCTGGGCTGGGCCTGGGCTGGGCCTGGGCTGGGCCTGGGCTGGGCCTGGGCTGGGCCTGGGCTGGGCCTGGGCTGGGCCTGGGCTGGGCCTGGGCTGGGCCTGGGCTGGGCCTGGGCTGGGCCTGGGCTGGGCCTGGGCTGGGCCTGGGCTGGGCCTGGACTGGGCCTGGGCTGGGCCTGGGCTGGGCCTGGGCTGGGCCTGGGCTGGGCCTGGACTGGGCCTGGGCTGGGCCTGGGCCTGGGCTGGGCCTGGGCTGGGCCTGGGCTGGGCCTGGGCTGGGCCTGGGCTGGGCCTGGGCTGGGCCTGGGCTGGGCCTGGGCTGGGCCTGGGCTGGGCCTGGGCTGGGCCTGGGCTGGGCCTGGGCTGGGCCTGGGCTGGGCCTGGGCTGGGCCTGGGCTGGGCCTGGGCTGGGCCTGGGCTGGGGCTGGGGCTGGGCCTCAACTTTAAGGAAATCACCGGGCTCTGGACGGGCCTCTGGACGGGCCTGGGCTGAGAATGTTGAAGCTCAGGTCAGAGCTGAAAAAATATTTCAACCAGCAATTCACTTCCACATCAACACACTGTTCTGTGGCTGTGGCTTTTTGTTTGTTTTTGGTTAGCATAGTTCGTTCATTGTTTCACATTTATAGTATACAAGTAAATATGCTAGGATAGTGATTGGAAATTTTGTGAAAATATGTATATGCTTAATCTGAACGGGCCGAACCGGGCCTAGGCCTCAATATTATAAATTTGACCGGGCCTGGTCCGGGCCTGGGCTTGGTGTTCATGGGCCTGGGCCGGGCTGGGCTGGGGGTTGGTGGGCCCGTGACGAACACTGGTCACGATGCAAGGGTTTCTTCTAAGCCAAAATGCTGCCACCGATTAACCTTCGCCCTGGTGTGGGTCGTTTTTACCCCCTGGGGTTTTTCGGGAATAGCTGGAAAACGGCGGGGTACAGCGCCACCAAATTTGGCATAGGTCTTCGGGCATCAATTATCCATATATTGTGTATGTTTTACCTCGGGTCATCTCAATTCTCAGGTCAGGTCACCAGGTCACGTCAAGTAATCTTACCTCCAAACATAGTTGCGATCGTGCCAAAGTCACGGTGGTTCATCGAATGATTTCAAACTCACAGAAGTTAATCAGAGCATAGGTAATAGGTATCGACAATTCGTTTAACTCGGATATGTTTTATATCAGTGACCAAAGGGCAGTTCAATTTCGTGACCTAACCTACCCATTACAAGTCAATTGGAAAATATAGCAATGCTTCCTATTCAGAGGGAATGCAATACAATCAGGCCAATTCTTGCAGAATAATGTTATTTTAGCTAAATCTTGAAACTGGCAGATCCAGCCTCCCAATATGGGGGGGGGGGGCTAATTTCACTGGGGCCTTCCGGACCCCAGAAGCCTCCTTATGACCTAAAAAGTGCCCCCATTTTTTCACTTTTCGGACTTGGGTTATATTTTTTTCCGCTATGCTATTTTTACGTGTAAGGACGTGTCAATTAAGTGCAAAAATAAAACTGATGGATATTTGTCTCCAAATATCTTTAAAAAAAAGTCATTTTACATGCTATTTTATATACAAATTATTGATTCGCTAATACCTTTTGACTGAATAAAGTTAGAAGGGCACGGTAAATGTCATTTTGTTGTTATCATCAAGACTCGTTGAATGTTGTGCAGCATGACGTCTTTCTGACATTTAGTGACCTTGACCTAAGGTCAAGGTCACGGCGCAGTCACCTTTCGAAATTTGACCTACACGGCGATGTTATATATCTTTGAACTTGTCTTGAAGATAGGAATGCATTGGTATTCCAATAATTGCGCGATCGTTGATGATTATAAAGCAAACTGAGACATTTTGGGGTTTCTTTACACCGAGAAGGAAGTTATGAAGTTATTATTCGACATTCAAATTAAAATGAATTGAAATGTTGCCATTGACGATCAGGCGTTATTTAAGCACAATCGAATTCCTCGCAACAAGACAAGTTTTAAGATATATAACATCGCCACAAAGGCCACAATTGGAAACCTAACCTTGAACCTTGACATTGACCTTAGGTGAAGGTCACCAAATGGTAGAAAGAGGGCATACTGCATATCATTCCACGCGTCTTTACGAAATAACAAAATGGTGTTCATTTTACCTTTTTATCTTTATTCAGTCAAAAGTTATCGGAGAATAACATCTTTAAAAAAATTGCAAAATTTTGCATATTTGTAGACAAATGACCACCATTTTTGAATGTTTGAACAACACTTCTTTACACTTAACAATAATAAAGTCAAAATAGGAAATAAATTTGGCTTGGGTATCAAAAAAAAAATTGACAAACAAATACTAACTTTGCAATTTAAGGTCAATGCCATCAAATGGCAGAAATAGGTCATGCTGCAGAGCATTCAACTCGTCTTGATGAGAACAGCAAAATGACGTTTACCGTAACAATCTAGTTTTATTCAGTCAAAAGTCATTAGCGAATATCATTTTTTTTTTAATACAAAATAGCATGTAAAATGACAAAATTTAAGATATTTGGAGGCAAATATTCCTCAATTTCATTTTTTCACTTAATGCACACGTCCTTACACGTAAGAATAGCAAATCGAAAAATTATAAACACGTTTGAGAAAAGGCATCCCAAAAAGTTGTACAATTTCGAAAACGTACTAAATTTGGAAATTTTCGCAAATGAAAAAATCTACATCACCATGTTATAAAAAAGCTCAATGTCATTCTAATGACAATAATACATCTATATTGCTTCATAAATTCCCCGTCATATGTGCTGATAAAGATTGACCTGCACCGTGACCTTATACAAATGGCCGAGGCAATATCTCCTGAACCACTGCTTGCATTGCAATACAACTTTCACAGCTCATTTAAAGGACATAGTTCACCTTCGGAAAATTTATCAGAACAGGATTTTATTATATTTTGTAATACAGTTTCTTTTTTTCTTTTCAAAAATGGTCCTACATCGCGCCAATTCAGGACAGAAGGTCGTAAATTATTAAGTTTATGGTGTGCGTTATTGGTCTGCGCATGCTCCATGTAGTGCTGGCACTTTCAGATGGTACGGTATATCATATATGCGCCGCATTTCTTCGCCAAAAAGTCAAATATCTTCAGCTGGAGAGTCTTTTCAGACAAGAACAGTTGCAGATTGGGATTTCTCAACACGGGCTACAAAACTGCTATTTCAGTTAAAAACCCCATGTTGAAGGAGAACTATTTCCTTTAAGCGCCCCAGTTTACCCCCATATACCAATTTTGGCCATAATCAGTGACATGACCGTGTCATTTTGCACTTTACAGTTTTAATTTGCACAGTTTTATATATATAATATATATAATATATATATATATATATATATATTATATATATATATATAATATTATATATATATATATATATATATATATAATATATATTAATATATATATATATTATATATATATATATATATATATATATAATATATATATATATATATATATATATAATATATATATAGTATATATATATATATATATATATATATATATATATATATATATGTATATATATATATATATATATATACTATATATATATATATATATATATATATATATATATATATATATATATATATATTATATATATATATATATATATATATATATATATATATATATCTATATCTATATCTATATCTAATCTATATCTATATATCTATATCTATATCTATATCTATATCTATATCTATATCTATATCTATATCTATATCTATATCTATATATCTATATCTAAATCTAATATCTATATCTATATCTATATATCCGTTATCCGTATCCGTATCCGTATCCGTATCCGTATCCGTATCCGTATCCGTATCCGCATCCGCATCCGGCATCCGCATCCGCATCCGCATCCGCATCCGCATCCGCATCCGCAATCCGCATCCGTATCCGTATCGTATCCGTATCCGTATCCGTATCCTTCGTATCCGTAACCGTATCCGTATCCGTATCCCTGTATCCGTATCCGTATCCGTTGGATGGGATGGGATGGGACTGGTTGGGATGGGATGGATGTGGGATGGGATGGGATGGGATGGGATGGATGGGATGGGATGGGATGGGATGGGATGGGATGGGATGGGATGGGATGGAGATGGTGATGGATGGGATGGGATGGGATGGGATGGATGGGATGGATGGATGGATGGAATGGATGGATGGATGGATGGATGGATGGATGGATGGATGGATGGATGGATGGATGGATGATGGATGGATGATGGATGGATGGATGTGGATGGATGGATGGATGGATGGGATGGATGGATGGATGGGATGGATGGATGGATGGATGGATGGATGGATGGATGGATGGATGGGATGGATGGATGGATGGGATGGATGGATGGATGTATGGATGTATGGATGGATGGATGTATGGGATGTATGGATGTATGGATGTATGGATGTATGGATGTATGGGATGTATGGATGTATGGATGTATGGATGTTTGGATGTATGGATGTATGGATGTATGGATTGGTATGGATGGTATGGATGTATGGATGTATTGATGTATGGATGTATGGATGTATGGATGTATGGATGGTATGGATGTATGGATGTATGGATGTATGGGATGTATGGATGTATGGATGTATGGATGTTTGGATGTATGGATGTATGGATGTATGGATGTATGGATGTATGGATGTATGGATGTATGGATGTATGGATGTATAGGATGTATGGATGTAATGGTATGTATGGATGTATGGATAGTGAATGGGTCCAGGTCAAGGCGATATATGTCTGGATATCCTGCAGTAACGCCATTGAGTGGGGGGGGGGGGGGGGGGGGCGTTATACGCCCCATGGTTATCTTCCGAACCAATGATCGCAGCGAGACGCACAAGGCGGCAATCGAAAGCTCTCAATGAGACGAATCTAAGCATGCTTAACAATGTCAAAAATAGGTAAAATGGTCAGGTCAAAGGTCAACATCGGCGTATTTGAGTTTTATGGGCATACCTTCCCATCCCAAAGCCTTCTATTGCGACCACTTTCAACAAAGTGCTGCCAAAGGTATGATATATATCCTGCATAAGCCAAAGTGAGAGTGTTGGCCAAGGTCAAGGTCAGGTCACAAGGTCCACTATGCTCAAATATCTACGAAAGTCAATGGCAACACAATGTTTTAAGAGTAGATTTTCCACGTATTAGTCGATAGTGATAGTCATTTTCACCACCTGACTTCATTTACGTGAAGTAAATGTCAATTGCAGGTCCAAGTTCAGGTCACCGAAGGTCAAAAATTTAATAATTGTTAAATCTAAACCAAAAAAGGCATGTTGCTAGACCAGTTTTGTCTCAGAATACAGTGGTTGCATTTGTTTATTTGTATCTAGTCAATAAAAGCAAAAAAAACGTCAATTTTCAAATTATGACTTCATAAAGTTACCCATCCTTTAGATGTCATAAGTCAGTACAAAAAATTTATTCAAATTTGGCATGGTAGTAGGCCTAGGTATGGTTCTATGACATGTCTTCACGGTTTTTTTGAATATTTGAGAAAATTCTGATTTTGTGATAATTAAAAAAGGTTTTTAGTTTTTTTTGTGGTCAAAAACTTAAAAATGTTAAATACGAGATAGGACAGTTTTTTGCCGTTGCAATTTAGCTATCCTTAAGCGTTTTTCGATTGCATTTTGCTTCAAATGTGGCATTAGTACGGCTTGGCAAAGAGTTTAGCTGATTTGGTTGTAAAACTCGTTTGTAGTGACGTCACTAAATTCGCTATAAACTCGAAAAAAACATTTCGACGAAATTTTTCATTTTTGCACACAAGACGTACAAATGATTTATAAGAAGT
>JAXIVJ010008280.1:0-56358 GCA_036785665.1 Chirona hameri
AGAGTGAGAGTGAGAGTGTGAGTGTGAGTGTGAGTGTGAGTGAGTGAGAGTGTGAGTGAGAGTGAGTGAGTGTGAGTGAGTGTGAGTGAGAGTGAGTGTGAGAGTGTGAGGAGTGAGTGAGAGTGGTGAGAGTGAGAGTGTGAGTGGAGTTGAGAGTGTGAGTGTGAGAGTGAGAGTGAGTGTGAGTGTGAGAGTGAGAGTGAGAGTGAGAGTGAGAGTGAGAGTGAGAGAGAGTGAGAGTGAGAGTGAGAGTGTGAGTGTGAGTGTGAGTGTGAGTGTGAGTGTGAGTGGTGTGAGAGTGTGAGAGTGTGAGGAGAGAGAGATGAGAGAGTGTGTGAGAGTGAGTGAGTGAGTGAGATGTGGAGTGTGAGTGTGAGTGTGAGTGTGAGAGTGAGAGAGTGATTGAGTGT
Organism: Chirona hameri; assembly: GCA_036785665.1. Taxonomy (NCBI): domain Eukaryota; kingdom Metazoa; phylum Arthropoda; class Thecostraca; order Balanomorpha; family Balanidae; genus Chirona; species Chirona hameri. The sequence continues at coordinate 411 of JAXIVJ010008280.1, forward strand.
GAGAGTGAGAGTGAGAGTGAGAGGAGATGATGAGAGTGAGAGTTGAGTGTGAGAGAGAGAGATAACAGGCACATGGTGTAATATGATGAGGAGTCACAACGTACGAGTCGTAGAAGTCGGGGATAGGTTTGCTTTAACTTTATCAACGTCATGGCACTCGGCTATGTGCTTCTTCTCGCGGGAAGGTTTCCCCCATTAGGGCTATCACTTGGTCTTCGTTGACCCCTTCCCCCTGCAGCGCGTGCACGGCCGCCTCGGTTTGTAGAGTTGAAACTGTGACCAGCGGGAGGTAGCCGGGCAGGGTGTCGTAAAAGGCACCGCGGCTCCGTTTCTGCTTGTGTTCCTCTCGTACCGCTGTCACCACTGGGCTCAGGGGTCTCTTCTGTGCGTTTTTGAACCGTGCCTTCAACTTCAGCTGAATGATATCCTGCGACAACATAATCGTAAAGCCGCCACTTAATACAGTTTCGACAACATCGTCATCAAAACATAATGCCGCACAACTTATAAACTCACACAACTCAACTCATACAACTCACAGTACCAAATATGTACTAGTACCAACTAGCTATGTCATATGTAAGTATCAAAAAAGCTAACTAATGTTCGATGCCAATTGATAGCCTATCCATGTCTCTGAGACTGGCGAATACCTCAGATGCAGTGAAAACTGTATGCTGTTTCACCTTCGATGCCAACCACAGTCTGCTGTTTTTACACTGTGCAAATATTCCGATTATTACGAGCCAACGCGAAGCGCGAGCGAGTCCTCACTGAATACGGGATTTGTCTCACATATAAGCGCCGACGACCGACCCGACCCGACCCGACCCGTCCCTCCGACCGTCACGCTCTTCAGAAGCTTATATCTTTGGAATCCCGCATCCGATTGACAATCGGTCTGCGCCATCTGATAGACCCATTCATAAAATTATGTTATTGACATGTTTCGTCTCAAACGAGGGTCAGCATGGCGCGTGGCACGTGCCGCGTCAGGATGTTTTCTCGGCCGGAAAAAACGGCCCCTGTCGTCTGTGATCGGTAGTTGGTAGTTAATGTAACGGTCGACAGGCGGCGCCACATCACGGACTCTGCGGCTCGATCGTCTTTCGCCAATTAAAGGAAATAGTTCACCTTGAAAAATTTACCCAGAACGATTTGATTATATTTTGTAATACAATTTATTTTATATCGTCAAAAATGGCCTTATATCGCGCCGATTCAGGGACAGAAGGCCGTACATTTGTATTGTTTATCAAAACTATATGCTTACTCTCTGAGTCAGAGTCCCGACGTCACGGCTAATGTAAACAATTGTTCAGCAACCATCAGATTCGAAAGTAGTTCAGCGTGAAGATAAACTCGCATTGGAGATGTGCCAACCGGCGGCCGGCGATATCGCTTGCTAGCACCAGCTGCAAGCTGATTGGCTGATGGTATAGCCTCTGCCCGGGCTAGAACCAGTGCAACATTCTTTGCGCCAGCACCGCATTCCTTCGCCAAAAAACTAAAATATATTCGGCTGGAGAGTCTTTTCAGTCAAGAAAACTTGCAGATCGGAGTTTCCCAACACGGGCTACAAAACTGCTATCTCAGTTTAAAACTAATGATGAAGGTGAACTATTTCGTCCACCTTCAACATTAGTTTTAAACTGAGATAGCAGTTTTGTAGCCCGTGTTGGGAAACCCCTATCTGCAAGTTTCTTGACTGAAAAGACTTCCCAGCCGAAGATATTGTTATTTTTTGGCGAAGGAATGCGTGCTGGCGAAAGAATGTTTTACTGGTTGTAGCCGGCAGAGGCTATACCATCAGCCAATCAGCTTGCAGCTGGTGCTAGCAAGCGAACGCCGGCCGCCGGTTGGACATCTCCAATGCGGCGATCTATCCTTACGCGACTACTTTCGAATCTGATTGGCTGAACCATTTTTTACATTCGCGTGACGTCAGGACTCTGACTCTGAGAGTATGCATATAGTTTTGATAAACAATACAAATTTACGACCTTATGTCCTGAATCGGCGCGATATAAGGCCATTTTTTGACAACATAAAAATAAATTGTATTAAAAAATATAATCAAATCGTGTTTGGTAAAAAAAAATCAAGGCGAACTATTTCCTTTAAAGGAAATAGTTCAACCTTCGGAATTGTTTTTGAGAGTCTTCTCAGCCAAGAAAAGTTCCAGATAAGGATTTCTCAACACGGCTTACAAAACTGCTATTTCAGTTCAAAACCCATGTTGAAGGTGAACTATTTCCTTAAGGCGTCTTACTGGTTCATAAAATATATGTGGGAAAAAATAGTATAGTGCTGATTGTGTAAATCTATTAAATTACCCGTTTAAATGGATATCAAGCCCGACTGTAAATGCAAATAAATATAAAAGTGATGCAGCCACTCACTATGGCCCGTTGTACTGTCACGGGCCAGGAGACCTGGTCCCCGCGGAGACCAGGATACTGAAGTAGGACCTCGTACGCCAGACTGGTGTAGTTCTTTGGATAGCTGAAAGGTAGTAATGCACTGAGGCTAGCATGTTTATTAACCCTCGCCCGGTTAGGGGAGGGTGGATGCCCCCCCTCGGTTTTCTGGAATAACTCGCGTAATGTCCAACCGATTGCAATGAAACTTTCAGCACCCTACTTTTGAAAAATTTCGACCTGCTCTGCAAGTTTTGAATTTCTAACCCACATGACCCGTGACCTATGACCTGTTTCTCAAGGTCATGTCAGGCGTTGCGCCTGACAAGGCGCAACGCCTGACTTGGCGTCCCGCAGATAGATGTTTGTAACTTGTGCAGTTTCCGAGTGTTTGTTGTTCAGGAGCATATGCACAGGTGTTTCCAGGTGACAGTTGCGGTTTCCACTGAGATTGTGACCTCGATTGGCCTTTTCAGAGGTCAACTGAGGTCATTGACCTCCGATGACCTCAGATTACTTTTTTGGGCTTCTGACGGTTTCCAGGACATTTTGTGACGCTGATTTCAAATTTGGGATCCATTTTACATAATTATATGTTCCACTGGGGTCATGCGCTTCCACAGGTCAACCGAGGTCACTGACCTCAGATGACCTGACATGATCTTTTTGGAATTTGAAGTTTTTAGGACATTTTGTGAGGCTGATTACCGAGTTTGGCACCCATTAAGCATTATGATATGATCATTCACGATTCTAGCTCGATAAAATGCAATTTATATGCATTTACAATTTTGATGACCTTTTGGTCATTGGCATGACCTCAGAGGTCACATAATGACCCAACACCTTAAAATCGGATATCATCGGCTTCCTCTCGTCACAAGCAACAAGCTCGTCTTTGAATCGAAGCTCATCAAACCTTGGAGTGGTGTAAGAATGGACGACTGGTGACTGGCAAGTACTAAGGTGCGATCTGTCTGCTGAGGCAAATGCCGGTGTGTGTATTTGCTAATTTCCATCCGTTGGAAGAGAAGCTCTCAGCTGATCGGTGGGATATTGTCCGTTTGGATCAAGAAGATATGCAGGAGGAAGCCTGGATTCGCATGGTAGAAGCACCCCTCCCCCTTCAGGTCCAGCATAACCTATATAAGGAAGTGATTCTGTGTGTTTCGTCAGTCTGTCGTGATGGTTTTCAAGAGAAGGACGTATCGGAAGGGAGGTTACGTGAAGAAGAAGTATGCCGCACTCAGAAAACAAATCTCGCAGGTCCCGTTCCGTGCCACGCCTCCATCTGATCCTCCTACGATTCGCCAGAATCCTAGGAGAAATCTATCGGTTTATTTGTTCCCACAAGTTATAAACCCTTCCGGTCTGTTCACGCTCATTGCTAGTGATATTGTTCAAGCCTTCAAGCAGGGTCCTGCTGAGTTCAATGGTAACTGGTTTCAGCTGAAATCAATTTCAGTTTGGGGTTCTACTGGCATGACCGATACCAGTTTTCTTGGGAATCGTGTGCATATGATTGATATGCAAACAGGTGGATGATCGTGGCGGTTCTACACGGCGGAGTCGTGTTGGGCTCAAGTATCCTGAGGGAGCACGTACTGTGTTTCCCTTTGATTCGGCTGATGAGATTGTGAAGGTGACCATTACGCCCTGGGCGGGTGCTAAGTCGGCCATTACTGTGCTTGTGGAGATTGTCGGATGGTGAATAAACTGACAAATGAGAACAAAATCTTTAATCACGAACTATTGCGAAGCATCCCAATGCAGGGAGGGTATCGATAGATTAACGACCGTTCTTACACACGAATCAACAACATGGCTCGTAAACCACGCCTGAGCTAATCCTGACTCACTAATCCCTAACCATATAGGGATAGTAATGAAAGAAGCCGCAGCGAGCGCAGCGAGCGTTCTATATAATCTCCATTTGTTTTTATAACATACATCAGCCGTACCTATACTTGTTAAAACACGCTATCTGTACATCACTTCCTGTTATGCTGTGACGTCTGCAGCCGCACCCGGCCGGTTGTGACGTGGCGTCCCGGCCGGCCGGCCGGCCGGCCGTTGGTGTTTGAATTCTAACGGCTGGCGCAATCTCATTGGTCGTGACGTCATCTTGGGACAGAACCAGCGGTGTATTATTACCCGCTGGTTGTCCCTTGTCCCAACGTCCCAGTTTTCTCTCGCGCTTGCTGTGTGGTGGTTGTGTGATGTCTGGTGCTGTTGCTACTAAGGACTCGCAAGCGCGTCGGTGGTGCTTTACCCTTAATAATCCTGGTGATTGGGATTACAAGAAGCTTTGTGAAAATGAGTCTAACAAGGTCCGACTCGGGGTTTTCGGAGCCGAGATTGGTAAATCTGGAACTCCCCATATCCAGGGATACCTTGAGTTTTCAACTCAGAAGCGGTTCTCCGCGGTCTCTAAGCTCCTACCATCCGTCTGCATCTCTGCTCATCTGCAGATGGCGAAAGGATCAAGCTTTGATAACTACAAGTATTGTAGTAAGGATGGAAAGGTTCAGTTGTACGGTTCATGGGATGCAATCGTCAAGAAAGGACCAACAAATGGAAGACAGCTTGGATTTCAGGTTCCGATCTCAGATATCCAGAACGCTTTCTTTCACTGAAAGGTTCAAAGCTGAAGACTTGGCAGTTCATGCTGCTCTGCTGTCTTTCAACCCAGAACGATCGACAGATCCTTTTTTTTTTATTGGGGTTTAGGGGCGCTCCGACAACGAAGGTCACATGGCGCCCATGACTGATTTCAACTAGCTATCAATTTGAATATATAACGGAGAGGCCAGCGGCAGCAATAAATGCAAACAGACTATCTGCTGCAATAAATCTGGAATTGTCACCGAGCAAGCTACGAAGCGTAAGTCCGGAAGATCGCAGACCAAAGAATCTCAGCCGTTCGTTTTCCAGCTGTGGGCAAGTTAGCAGGACATGTTTCACCGTCAGCGGAGAACCACAACGAGGACACAACGGCATATCTCTACCACACACCAAGTAGCCATGTGTTGCGTAAGTATGCCCATTGCGCAGTCTACAAAGTGTAACCTCTTCTCTCCGTGAGGATGATTGCCAAACCGAAAGTCGTGGTTTAATAGCTTTTAGTTTGTTCCTGTGCGTTCGATCCCATGTTCGCTGCCAGCTGCTATGTAAAAATGTAGCAATGGCCGGGTACAGATCTCTGGCGGGAAGAGTAAAGCGTCGCGTGGACGGCCTCTGTGCAGCGCGCTTTGCAGCGGCATCCGCCAGCTCGTTGCCCCTGATGCCGACGTGACTAGGTATCCAGCATAACGTAACTCGTTTACCTGCGCCATCCAGAGCCGTCAGACGGATTAAGATGTCCTGTATAAGGGGATTGGATGGATACAACTTTTTTAGCGCCACAAGACTGCTCAAAGAGTCCGTTAAAATGAGGTGTAAAGCCCTACTGCTGACTTCAATAAAACACAAGACCTTAGTAATCGCCACCAGTTCTGATGTAAAAACAGAGGCGTTTGTTGGTAACGTAAAAACTCGAGTGTCGTTACCACAAACAAACGCACAGCCAACGCCCCTCTCAAACTTAGAGCCATCCGTGTAAGAGATCGTGTGGTCAGTAAAAGATGCAATATGCTCGAGAGCTCTCGACTTGAACAACTCGGGAAGGACTTCTCCTTTGTTTTGCTCGGAGAGGGACACGTCAACTAAAGGTGATGCCAGTTGCCACGGTAGCGTTGAAAGATGGTCAACCCGCATGACCTCGCGTGGCCGTAAATCACTATCTGCTAGAAGCGAGTCAATTCGCAAACAGAAAGGAACAGAGCGTCTCTCCGGCCTAGTACGAAATGCAGCTAGTGTATCGCTTGAAAAGACGGAGCTGTACGTGGGGTGTGTCGGGAACTGTCGTAACTTGATGGCATAGCGCATACCTAGTTGCTGCCTTCGCAGGGACAAAGGAGGCTCATTAGCCTCTACAAGCAGGCTCTCAATCGGAGTTGTTCTGAAAGCTCCAGTAGCTATACGCACGGCAGTGTGGTGGATTGTGTCCAAAGGCTTTTTGTTAGACTGGCAGGCGCTGTCATACACAAAACATGCGTAGTCAAGCTTCGAGCGTACAAGGGAGCGATAGAGCAGTAAAAGCGTGTTGCGGTCGGCCCCGTACGATGTGCGTGCAACACATTTTAAAATGTTCAGCGACTTAAAACATTTATCACGGAGTTGTTTAAGATGTTGCTTGTATTATAACTTTTTGTCCAGCGAAAATCCTAGAAACTTGGCTACAGGCTGGACTGGAACCGGCTGTCCATGGAGGAAGATCTCCATATCTGGACAGTGCCGACGACGGCGGCAGAAATGTACGGCAACTGTCTTTGCGGTTGAAAATCGGAAACCGTTCGCTGTACTCCATCGCTCCAGGGTAGCTATAGCCAGCTGAAGCTGTCTTTCCATGTAACGTGTACTGGAAGCAGACGACCATATTGCGAAATCATCGACGAAAAGCGACCGTCCAATGGACTGCGATAGCGCATCGCCGATGTCGTTCACCATTATGCCAAAAAGCGGGACGCTTAGAACGCCGCCTTGAGGAACTCCGTTGATCTGAAGAAAATCGTCAGATACATGGTTACCAACACGGACTCTAAAATGTCTCTGGGATAAGTAATTTTTTAAAAAGGTGCCCATGGAGCCTCTAATACCGTGCTTAAAAAGCTTTAAGAGAATGCCATGCCGCCAGGCAGTATCATAGGCTGCCTCAATGTCGAAAAAGACCACTCCCACGTGACGGTTTTTCTCAAATGCGGCGCGAATAACGGAATCGAGTGTTAAAATGTGATCAACGGTGCTGCGATGGCGTCTAAAACCGCACTGGGCGTTAGCAAATATACCTTGTTGTTCTAAAAACCAACCAAGTCGTTTGCTGACCATTCTCTCCATCAGCTTACAGAGTGAAGATGTGAGCGAGATGGGACGATAGTGCAGAGGGTCTAATCCAGATTTGCCAGGTTTTAAAATAGGAATTACTATGGCCTCGCGCCATGCCTCCGGGAACTCTCCTCTTGCCCATAGATAGTTAAACATCAAGAGTAGCGCCTGTAACGCACACACGGGAAGGTGGCGTAACATTTCGTTATGAACGCCGTCTGGACCCTCGGCAGTACTTTTTAGACCGTGTATTGCTGACTTCAGTTCGAGCATAGAAAAAGGTTCGTTATATGACGGTTGTTGCGAGGTAGAAAAAACGACATCAGATGCTTCACACCGAGCCCTAAGTCGCACAAACTGTGGATCCTTGTTCACTCCTTTACTGCGCTCGTAAAGTGCTCTAGCAATCCCATTTGCTACCTCTTTCGGATGGGAAATATCCTGGCCGCCTACCTGAATAACAGGCAGAGGAACAGAGCTGTACCGTCCAGCAATACGTTTTATACGGGTCCAGACTTGAGTGGTTGGTGTAAAACGGTTTAAAGTGCCCACGTAAGAACGCCAAGAAACTGCCTTTGCCTCCTTAACGGTGCGACGGGCAAAAGCCCTCGCTTTCCTAAAAGCGACGAGATTTTCGGTAGTACTCCTCCGGTCAAACTTTTTAAAAGCTCTCTTCCGTGATCGGATAGCTTCCCCGCAATCCTCAGTCCACCATGGAACAGGAGTGCGCCTAGGCCGGCCCGATGTCCTCGGGATGCATCTCTCAGCAGAGTTTAAAAGCGTGGAAGTAAAATCCTCTGCTGACATGGCAGATGTTTCAACTCTGGTTAAGATCGATGTCTCAAGCAAGGTATGAAATTCGGCCCAGTCCGCCTTGACCAAGTTCCACCTTGGTGGTCGGCTACCTAGATCTGGAGCATTATGGTGCTGGAGCCACACTGGAAAGTGGTCACTCCCCAGTGGGTCATCGTGAACAGACCAGGTAAAAAGATGTGCCAGCTCAGGGCCTACCAAGCTCAGATCTAGTGCCGAGGTTTGACCGGAGGGTACCGTAAAATGAGTCCGCTCGCCTGTGGTGACTCGTCGTTGATAAAATGTTCTAAAAGACGGCCCCGTGTGCCAGTATAGTCGCATCCCCATGCAGTACTGTGAGCATTAAAATCACCCACTACCAGGACTGGTGGCGGGAGCTCCTGCAGCAGCTGGCGCAATTCTGCCACCGGCAGAGCTGTGCCGGGTGGCAGGTAGAGGGAGCAGATTGTCAGTTCTTGGTTCAGGCGCACTCGTACCGCCACCGCCTGCAAGCCCGACCGCACCGCGAGGTGTCGAGCGGGTAGGCTGTGGTGCACCGCTAGTAAGACGCCGCCGTGGGCTATTGTATCAGAATGCACGTCTTTGCGATGAACGGCATAGCCCTTAATCGAGCACGTGGCGACTGGCGCCAACTTAGTCTCCTGGAGACAAATAAGGACTGGATTGCGCCAGCGTATAACCGACTGCAGGTCCTGGTAGTTGGACTTGAGTCCTCTACAGTTCCACTGCAGGATGAAATGCATGGGAATGGATTAAAATCTCGCTAAAGCGCGTTTAAAAAGGAGGCAGGGGCACAAAAAGAGAACTGGTTCCCTCGGCGCTGAATCAGTTATAAATTCGTAGAAGGCGTCACAGCATGGGCACCTAGTAAAACCGCGCAAAAGCACTGAGATGCTAAAAGAGTGTAAAACGACAAACTGACTAGAATTACTCAGAAGTAATCAGCTGCACCACGTGATGTGTCCCCGAAGTGGATCTGGGCACGCACGCTACCATCTTGGTGCAGTCTGCCGTCGGCGGAGCTCGATCTAACGGGGACCGAGCTCGCGTCAGATTTCTGTTTCGTACGAGGGCTTCCTCCCTCCGTGGGCGAGCCCGTCCACGGAAGCCCACGCTTGGTTGGCCGGCCAGGAGCGGAGGGAGGCTTAGGGCGACTTGGCGCCGCCAAGGGAGTAGCTGGCAACGGCCGATTCTCCGGTGTTGCGAGCGGCGGCGGCGGTAACCGCCGCGGTTGCGGCGGCGGGGGTGGAGGGGGACCCATAGGGGATGGGCTCCCCACCTGGAAGGTCTCTGGGTTAGCCGTAGCTTTCCCATTCGAATGGGATGGGATCGAGTCGGCACCTGGTGGTCGCTTAGCCTCTCTAGCCTTCTCGACCAGGCGCGCACGCTTTGCCTCGCGCGCCTTCCTCTCCTCCTCTCCCCTGCGCAGTGCCTCCATCACCGCAGTGCGTGGGGGAGAGCGCGCCGGGTCAGTCGCCGCGCGAGTTGGCGGGGAAGAGCGCCGCCTATCCGTACGACGGTGCTGAACTTTCGTCCAGCCATCGTCCTCTGCTGCATTGGTGGCGGCCCCGGCAGTGCCGGTGGACGCCGCGGCTGGGACAGCTTGTATCCCTGCTTCTCCATGATTTGAAGTGTGGGGGGACGGGGACGCATCCGACACCGTGACGGCCGGCGGTACAGAGACCGCTGCCGGCCCCGGTGTGGTAGTAGCCGAAACCACTGAGAGGCCGAAAGACTTCAGGAGCGTGATAAACTGAGCTGCGCTCATCTCCTCAAACGAAGTCCTGGGAGCTACTGCAGCCTTCGCCTTCTGGGCGTAGGATATGCTTGGGTGTGACGCGTTGTATATTTCCCGAGCCTCTCTGAAAGAGACATTTCTCGTCGCTTTAATCGAGTTGATCTCTTTCTCTCTTGCAAGTGCCGGGCATGACCTATCGAAGGACGTGTGCGTGTTCTGTCCCTCTTTGCAGTTTACGCACCGATATGTGGTCGCACCACAGTCATCATCGGTGTGTTCTGTGGAGGCACACTTCGCGCAAGTTGGGCGGTTATGGCAGTAGGTTCTTGTATGCCCAAAACGCTGGCACCGAAAGCATCTCATGTGATTTGGGGTGTAGGGTCGAACCTTGACCCGTACATAGCCCACCGTCACTTCACTTGGGAGGTCAGTACTGTTGAAAGTGAGGATAACAGTGTTCGTTGCTGTAATTTCCTTCCCTCGCCTTGCCTTGATCTTGAATGCCCCCACCACACCGGAGGACGACAGGCCCTCGACGATTTCAGTCTCGGTGGTGTCTTTCAAATCATAGCAGGTGATCACACCCTTAGAAGAGTTTTTTGTTTTATGTGGGGACACAAATATCGCTATGGTGGCGTTTGCCCTTCTACCCTGCTCCCGGATAATAGAGTAAGAAAAGGTGGTCAACGTCAAAGCTCTCCTGGCATCATCCTCTTTAGCGAACTCCACCTCAAGGGAGCCATCTCGCAACGCATCGCACCTCAGGATCTTTCCCATCTTGTCGCAGCCTTCTCGCCGCTGGAAGGGCGAGAGCGAGGTCAGCTTTTTCGTCTCTGAGGTGAGGACGAGGATGCGGGGGCGGGGAGTGTTCTCTCCGCGACCACTTGAGGTTGCTACTTCCTCATTCCGCTGCACTGGGGGAGAATGGGAGTAAGCCTCCTGCAGCAGTGAGATACCGCCACCAAGAAGGCCGCTTCGTCCCTCTACCGAGGCGTGGGGACGGTCGTCGGTGGTTGCCGTGGATGGGCGAGGGGCGGCCGAAGCCGTGGTTAGTGGGTTTGGGTTTGAGGTATCCATGGTAAGCGATTGGTCTCTGCCCAATCCCCGCCGACGCTCCGCCACGGCGCCGCTACAAGGCCTAGGGCTGGGGAGTGGGCTGTACGGGGCTCGACGACGCCCTCCCAGAGGGGAGAGAGAGACTCACCACCCCCTCCGTTTGGACGTCGCCTCCTCCCTTGACGCCTTAAGCCGAGCCGCCACCCGGGGCAGCGGGAAAGCCACCCCACCGCCGCCGGACGAGTGCCTGCACTCGCCCAGCTGCAGCGAGACAGCCAAGCCACGGCCCCCGGCAGCAGCCCCGACCAAAAAGCTTCTCAGTGCAGCGCCTCACTGAGTGTCCCCGCCCTTCCGGAAATCCAGGCCAAAGAGAAGTGTTGCCACGCTACCACGACTAGCCCGCGCGGTAGGTGGCTCAGCCTCCAGGACCCCTTCATCCCTGGGAACGGGTCGACGCGCTTAGTCGCAGAAAAGCCTTGCCGATGTAAAAAGCCAGGCGTCTCCTGTCACATCATAGTAAATTGCCATAATCGACGTAAGAAACCTGTTCGGGTCGGGCGACTAGCACCCGACCGTCAAACGCCGCAGAGGACGGAGGTTTCAGCGGGGACGCCCAGGAAACGGAGTGGGGAGGGGGGGGAGGGGTTCAGGACTTGTTACGGGGGTTGCAAAAATGGGATGGGACTGGGCCGGGGGGTGAGTGTGAGGGGGATGTAGGGAGGGGGGTTAGCTGGGACCCGAGGGGGCGCTACTCCCCTTACACCGGCCGAAGCCGATGCCCCTGCGGGGACACAGATCCTTTGGATTGTGGATGAAGAAGGAGGTAAAGGCAAGACCTTTATGTCAAACGTGCTACAGTTTGTGTTTGGTTTCCTGGTCTTGGATGGCGTTAGCAAGACCTCCGATATCTGCAGTATCGTTCGTTCAAAGGTGTGGAATGGGATAGTGTTTGACGTGACAAGGTCAGATGCTTCGCATTTCTCCTATCAAACCTCCCATCGACCTTCCTATCCACCGGCCAGCCTCGCAGCCCGTCCTGAGACCCCGACTGGCCAGCCCGCCTCCCGTCGACCTTCCTATCCACCGGCCAGCCTCGCAGCCCGTCCTGAGACCCCGACTGGCCAGCCCGCCTCCCGTCGACCTTCCTATCCGCCGGCCAGCCTTGCAGCCCGTCCTTGAGACCCCGACTGACCAGCCCGCCTCCCGTCGACGTTCCTATCCGCCGGCCAGCCTCGCAGCCCGTCCTTGAGACCCAGATTGGCCAGCTCGTTGTCGGCGTTCGCCCCTGTCCGTCGGCCGGCATTGGCGCAGCAGACAGCCAGACTCCAGATGGCCAGCCCGCCGACCGCTGTCACCACTGCTACTGCCCAACGACGACCAGCTTCGGCGCGGCCTTCCGCACAAGAGCCGCCCGCCCCCTCCCAGGTCGAGCAAGGAGTCCGGGACCAGCCGGCCGTTGGGGACTAGCCAGCTGCCCAGTGTATTGTAAGCCAACACTTTATGTGAAATGTGCTGCGTGTTGCATACCAGTGCTTTAGATGCGTTGTACTGCATTGCGGGTAATCAGGGGAACCTTGAAATAAACAGGCCTGAAATAAACTGAACCAATCCGAAACATAGTGCCGAAACCGGCTTGATATCCAGGGAAGGTCCGTTAGTGTGCGATCCCGAGAGTATCATCGCACTAGGGCTGCATTATTATCTGGTGCTGAGATAGGTGGTGAGATTATCTGGTGGTGGGGATTACTATATAACATGGGTATGCCAGAAAGTGATCATGCTCTCGACTCTTTCGGACTGACGGAAGAAGAGAAGAAGAGGTTTGTGATGATGATTTGGGTTTAAGGGCGCCGCAGCTACTAGGTTATATGACGCCCATAACCTCTGGTTTAAAACAAATGCCTCAAGCAAAAAGATTACTCAACTCAACAGTAGGGGTAAGCAGAAGGAAAGTGAGGAAATACACACCCAGTGAGTAAATTACGGAACACTGTGAAAACGGCACGTGCAAACTGCAAACACAAAGCAAAACGAGACATACAAATAAACTAAGAAACGGAGAAGATCATAGGAAAACGGACGTGAGCAAGACAACTAAAAACCTTAGAAATGTGGCACAAATCATCGATCAGAACATCCTGTAAACTGAGGGCGCTGGAACCGAAAACCTTACACGTTCGGAAGATGTCGGCAGGACTCAAGCACGTGACGAACCGATAACGCATCCCCACATCGAGAGCAGCGCGGCCGCTCCTCTCCGCACAGCAGGTATTTGTGTGTGGCATAGGTGTGGCCGATACGAAGTCGGCATAAAGCAACTTCTTCCGCTCTCGACTTTCGAAAGACGGAATGCCATGGAGTAAGTTGCGGCTTAACCCTATTTGTAACAGGGGGGGGGATTCCGCCCCCCTCATGTTTTTTTTCGCAGATATCTCCAGAACGGCTGGAAGCAGGCCCATACAATTTTGGGACTTTTCATAGAATTGAACTCCGCATTTGGAGTTCTTAACCTGAACAGAGGCGGTTCCAGGGCACAGTTTTGGGTGGGTTCGGAGGCGACATTTGGCGATACTACGGAAATGCGATCTTCACGGTTTCTTCCTAACTGCATCAAGTATGAAGGAGTTACATCGGCTTACGGTGATTGCAAGAAGTGCAAATTAGTTGATGTTAATGAAATATCATAATAATTGCATGGCAGAGGCGGTTTCAGGGGCTTGAAAAGGGGGGGGTTCCAGGAAGTATTCAATGCTTGGCGGGAAGCCAATAGAGCAATGTAAGGGGCATTTATAGCTATCAAGATGTAAACGATAGCTTTTCCTTCCATTATTTGCATAATTTATTACATATAGAGTTTCAGGGGCGTGTTCAGGAACATGACAAGGGGGTGACTGGCATGGCGATGGCGATATGCCAGCGATAACGGCGCAATATACGTTTAGTTTATAATAATATATACACATATGAGACCAGAAAAGGGAATAAAGTCTTCTTTTTTTGCAGAGGCGCGTTCAGGAATGGAAGAAAGGGGGTCATATTATTGCAAGGAAACTAAGAGGCATGGGCGTACAATGACATAACATACTGCAGTTTTCGGATGAAACACGCACCACAGGCCACTCTACGAACGATTATAAGATAATGGGCGAGTCCAGATAGGGTAAAAAGGGGGTAAGCAATGTTAATTGAAGTTGTAAGTGAAATAGTCACTGTTGACTAGTTAGTATCATAATAACGGATAATATACTTATCAAAAGGTCTTGCGCCGCCCCAGTTTGGATCCTGGATACGCCTATGATGAAGTACAACATGCAAAAAGGAACTATCTACGATCAGTAACATATTTATAGTGCTGGGTAGCAACTTGTCTGCGGTTAATATTTTTTCCCAATTTTACCCCCCTTTTCACTAACCTGGTACCGCCTATGGCAAACAATATGATTTATAACTGTTTTTTATAATGTCTCAATCACATATCATTTCATTTATTTATTAAAAAAACACATCAAAAAATGGTTTTATTACGCATTTACTTCACCCCCATATTGAGTGACCTGTACACGCCTATGATTTTTGAATTTTCAAACGTCACCATCATATATCAATTTCCAATTCAATCTCTATCGATTCCTATTAGTTGTGTTAAAATCGGTCGATAAACATGAAAGCTATGTTGGATCAAAAATACCACTAAAACTTGTAGTTTTTGCCCCCCTGTTGCCCCCCTATTGCAAATGTATATTTTTATATTTATAAATGTAGATCGTGTTTAGGGGAACCAAACGCCGTTTCATTTTTGAAAATCGGACGGGTAGATCTCGAGATCTCCGGGGGGGGGGGGGCGGAATCCGCCCCCCCTGTTACAAATAGGGGTAGCCAGGAGCCTGTTACAAATAGGGTTAAGCTCCTTCAACTTGGAAGCCACCTTGTCCCATGCGCACTGCCACTTTCTGCACACGTACTCCTTGCATGCAGGGAATAGGTCCGTGGCCGGTAAGGGGAGCGAACGAGTGCATGCTGCTCGTGTAGCCGGGGCCAGGAGTCGGGGCAGGCACATCGACGGGAAGCCCATTAACGTTCTGATCATCTTGGTGTGAATGAAACGTTCGCCCGTTAAGCTTCTAAGAAGGTTGCTACGTAAGGTGAATAAGTTGCTGCGAAGAGCGAGTCGGATTGAGATCTCCGACTCCGCAGAGATGACTTCTCTGTGGAATGTGAGTGCTGTCCTTATGATGGCACTCACTTCCGGAGCAGAAGTGTCCCCGGCAGCGCCTGTGATCGTTGCCACAACACCCCTGATATATCTGTAGCTGAAGCCTCCACTCCCTACCCCCTCAATGTCAAGCTCCTTGAAGATCTGCCCGCCTGTCCCTCTTCGGTGTCTCCAACCTTCTGTGCTGTCTTCTGCTCTCGTCAGAC
Source organism: Chirona hameri (assembly GCA_036785665.1). Classification (NCBI taxonomy): domain Eukaryota; kingdom Metazoa; phylum Arthropoda; class Thecostraca; order Balanomorpha; family Balanidae; genus Chirona; species Chirona hameri. Next base: position 15,780 of record JAXIVJ010008280.1, read on the forward strand.
AGTCCTGGTAGGTTCGACAGAATCCGGCACCATGTGCGCCAAGATCAAGCGTGCGTCCTGTCCTGAGGGATCTCTCTACACATCCTCCTGCAGCTGCTCTGAGACTCAGGTGTGCACAACCCTAAAGGCCTCGGTGGTCAGGAGTCGGATCTAATCACTGAGTCCTCCAGCCACTACGCCAGCGACATTCCCACAGGTCTATGCTCAGTGGGTTCAGAGGTGTTCAGAACCTGCCCTGAGTCGGAGACCCGTGTGAGGAGATTCTTCGTGGTGACCACCAAGGACGGCCGGATCATCCCCTGTCAAATGCAGTCGGGAAGGTGGTCACCAGCTACGATTCTCTCACCTCATACAACTGCACCGGCTGCGGATCAACCTGTGATGATCGAGTGAAAAATGGTGAGTGTGGAGGAGACACAACGTTCTCCAGCTTCTTCACCGTCGGGACAACCAACTGCCACTGCGCTGCTAAGAGGGATGTTGCGAAGCATTTGTGGAGAGTAGGTGGAACATTCAAGGCCTTCAAGTGCTGGGGATGGATGGATCTGGAAGTCTCCATGCACGCCGAGGAGCCTCCGCGCGATCTCTCTGATCACAAGCCTGAGGTAACTTGCACGGATGATGGGCTGCACGTTGATTCTCCGGGTGAGCAGGTTATCAGGTACAAGAGCTGTGTCAACCCTTCTTGTGTCTCTGGCCATGCTCACAGCGAGGACTTCGAGATTGAGTGGACCTCTGAGATGTTGTACTCTGGAGGGATCAGCACCACCTCTCTGTGGTTCGAAGATGCCTCCCAGCCCAAGAACGTCAACAAGTTCTGCGCCCCCATGGATCTGTGCAAGGTGATTCAGTGCTGGGCATGCTGGGATTGGGTGTCCAACTACCACTGCCTTCCTCTCTGGCACTGGGCGGTTCTAGCGGTGTGCATCCTGGTGTCCATGAAGCTGTTCCTCACTTCCTGGAAGGTCATTGCCATCATCTTCAAGGTTGGCTACTTCATTTGCCGTCCTTTCGGCATTGTGATCCGATCGATCGCCAGGAAGACTGGTCAGTCAGTGGCCAACAAGTACCGCAGAGTCGCTATGGAGGACGAGGAGTCTGCGTATCAAACCACTGTGGACACCAAGCCCAGGGTGGTCATGGCTGATATCCCTCCCAAGAACGCTCGCCTGTTTGCCAGAGGCTTCATGAAGAAGAGCGTGGTGGCGATGATTCTGCTCTGCTGTGTTGACGTGAGTCCCTGCTCTCATGGCACATGGCTGACGGCACAGGCCCGTAAGTGCATCAAGGGCACAACAGCTACATCATGCTCAGTGTCTGAGAGATTGCACGGCTGGCAGTGTCCCCCTATGGCCAGGAGACTTGCCTGGGATTCAGATCGTCCGGGGGTGACACCATGGCCTCCCTGCACATCACCACTACTGACATCACGATGCGGTGTGTCAAGCAGTCCATGTACTGGGCTCCGGAGCCTGTGAAGTACTGCAACTCCATGAAGAGGTGCTGGGGAGGAGGCTGGTGCTCGGACAAGGGATGTGCCGCCATTGGCGCTGATTTCAAGGATGAGTCCTGGCCAGAGCACAAGAATGGTGAGACAAGGTGTGTGGGCAGCTGTGGCTGCGCAGGCTGTGGCTGCTGGGTGTGTGCAGATGGCTGCCTGGCTTACCGGACCGGCTTCACAAATCCTGAGGTGTGGGAAGTGATGCGCTGCAGTCAGTGGGAGTTTGAAGTCACTGCACAGGTCAGGTACATCACCACTGTCGAGACTAACGACACCGTCGTCCTCAGGCCAGGATTTCCCACTGACGTCCACGGGATGTCCCTCTCCTTGGTGTCAGCCTCTGTCCCTCCGATCACAGATCTGAACAACTGCTTTGCTCTGAGTGACCGCTCAACCTTCCGCATGAAGTGCGCAGACAGAGGGTCCCCGGTGAAGGGTCTTCTAGGGGAGATTCAGTGTCCCACCATGCACTCTGCCGAGACCCTTGACGGCTCTTGTTCTTACAGCAAGGACCTAATCACGGTCGCCACGGATCAGAAATCCATAACCTGCGCACAGGAGACAGTTAGTCTGAGCACAACACCTAAAGAGATGACCCTGCCCATCCACACAAAGAACTACTACTAGCCCCCGGTGATAACTAGGCCGAAAAGCTGAAGATGAAAATCAGATGACATGAGTGGTACTACCTGATTCCAGGGGTATATATAAGCCACTCTGGCTATAAAATTATTTAATTGGTTTAAATAAAGTGCCCGCCATGAATAAATCACATTTCTCGGGGCAGTGTGGCTAAATTTCAGCGCTTAGAATGATCGAATTTCGGCGCAAGAGGTCCAACGTATCCGCCGTAAGATCTGGATAAGTTCCGCTCACTTTAAAGCCTGTTCCTTCATTTGTAAATTACGAATGAAATGCGGCATCAATGAAATCAATGACAACGCAATGCCTTTTTTCAGAAAAATGTCTGAGAAACTTGGTGATACGGGAAGTAGCAAAGGTGCGAGCCAGGGAGGCAGCAACATCAAGACCAGATCTGAAGGGCCGGTCTACGATTTTGATGATGACTTCCCTCCGATTAAATACTTCAGCCCTGCCAACAAGCTGCCAACCTACAAAAGCGTGGTGGGGTTGCTGAGGTACAACCTTGAGGTGGAAGGGAAAGGAGTGGTGACCTCGAAGATGGGAGAGAGAGAGAGGTGTCCAAGCAGATATTCGCCAAATGGTACCACGACACTGTGTACTGTAAGTCAGTTGATGCAATAGAAAGTCAGGTGGCAAAAGTTCATAGCCTGTATGTGAAGGGGAAACAGAGGCAGGCACAAGGGAGGACCAACGAGGCCGACTTTCAGTTGTTTATGAAGTTGTTTGACAAGAAAGATCAGCTCTTCGATGTCTACGCTGACAAGGAAACCAGGAGGAAAAAATGTCGGGAGGAGTGGGGGCTGAAGATGACGGACAGAGATGTCAAGTACTACGAGGATCAGAAGGGCCCCAGGCTACAGGACTGTGACAACCGGTGCGACCCTGTCTTCTACCACATCTGGCTGAAGAATCAGAGACTGCAGGAAGCTCATGATCAGTATAAGAAAGACAAGGCAGAGCAGTTCAGGTACAAGTCTCTGGATGCCGTGAAGAAGGTGCTTCAAGAGAATGGCGAGATTGTCAGTCCCAGCAGTGACAGTGGTGAGGATACCCCAGAGGATCAGGAGGACACGATGCTGGATGAAGCAGAGGGAGAAGCTGAGGTGGAGTCAGAGCCTCCCAAGAAGAAAAGAAAAAAATACCAGCAAACCGAGGCCTCAGGTCACGTTCCTCTTCCTGAAAAGTTCATGCACATAAGGGAGTCGGAGAGAAGGTGAAGGACAGCTTCTACAGAGCATGCGGAAATCTCTCTGGCCTCGGTATGTCAATTCCTGAAGCTGCTGGAGCCGTGGTGGTCGTTGCCAACACCATGTTTGGAATGAACTGGAAAATGGCCAATGAGAATGAAAACACATTTGATACAGACACCGCCCCCACAGACAGAAACATCAGGACCTCCCTCCAGCTGCAGGAGGTGGAGGGGTTGGCCAGGGAGGTAGAGGAGGTCATGAAGGGGAAGCAGGAGGGCAGGGCCATCACTCATGCCTCGGACAGCACCACCAAGAAAACGGTCGGGCAGTTCATTGTCCAGGGACTGCACGTGGGCCAGAGCTGTCCTCTGCCCATTCCAATCCTTCCAATCTACGGAGAAAAGGTTAAGGATGTCGCCATGCAGGTCGACATGGGCATGGAGATCATGGCGGTGTGCAAGGGCATGACATCTGCGGAGTTGTACAAGGAGGTGGACACGCATATGACCGACAGTACTGAACACAACAAGCGGATTGCCTCACTGATGGCAGAGATGCACAGTCTGGAGACCAAAGCGGGCCAAATATTTTGCGGCACTCACACCACCCTGGGATTCGCTGCTGGAATGAACAAGGTCATGAGACTGGTGGAGTCAGACATGAAGACGGAGCAAGTAGTGAAGGGTTTTATGGTGGATCTAGACTATGACTCCAAGAACTCCAGTCTGGCAGGGCAGGCTCTGGATATGATCCTGCGTTTGGTCGCTCCAGAATACAGTCACAAACCATGGAACCGGAACAAAGAGTACACGGTCTTTCTAAATGAGAGGGACCTGGAGGGGAACTTGTTCTGCTACAAGGACGCCAGGTTTGGCTGCCTGTCCAAGGCCGCGGCCATCGCCATCTACAACTTCGACAACATCAGCGACTTCCTGGAGCAGTTCCCGGACATCAACAACAGACTGGCCTGTCTGGTCAGGGAGGTCATGGACTTGCCTTACCTGAAGGCTGTCCTGGTGGTGTGGGCCACCCTCGGCCTGCACCTGGTGGAGCCCTTTTACGCCATCACTATCCAGGAGGGGGCCACCCACAGCAGCCTCACCGCGTTCTACAAGGGACTCTACAGCAGCATGGCGAGACCTGTGGACATGGAGTTCTTCAGATGTGTCAAGCCCATGCTGGATGGGGTGGGGCAGGACCTGTTCACCGGCGTCAAGGATAACTACGGCCAGGAGGTGGTGGAGGCCGTGGTCGGCATGGCAGTGCAGCACAGGGAGGAGGTGATCAAGCTGGCAAACCTCACCATGGCAGAGCTGAGGGTTGTGCTGGCCAGGCAGCGAAGGGATTATGGCATAGATCAGGAAGCCTTCCCTCCTCAGTTTCCCATCCGGGAGCAGGCAGTCAACATAGATGACACTCCAGTCCATAACATTGGAATGGAGAGGATCTGTGGTAAGGTGGACCACAGGCTGGAGAAGCTCAAGAACCTGAAAGCAGTGAGCAGGTCCATCATCCTCCAGAAGACCCAGGCCCTGAGAGAAGGCAAGCCGGACAACTTCCGAAGCTACAAGAAGGAGATGGAAGATGTCAAGGAGCTGAAACTGATGTGGAGCGAGAAGATGAAGAGGAATCAGGAGAATGGATCTGATGAGAAGCAGGAGCTAGCCAAGAGGAAGGAAGAGAGGAGGCTGGACATCCTGGATTTCCTCAAGTCTAAGGGGGGACCTTTCACTGGCGCCAGCGAAGTGGATACGTATCTGGCCAGGGAGGATCTGGAGGACAAGGAGAAGGTGAAGAGGATGAAGTCCGAGATGCTGTTTGCCAGGGACAGCTCCACCCTCCTCCCCAAGGTGCATCCTCTCTTCAAGGTACAAATCACCGTTCCTGAGACAGGGAAGAGAAGACAGAAGACCACTGCTGAGTTCGCCGAGGCGCTGATGTCACTGCTGGGGAAGAGGAGCAACAGGGCGACGATCCAGTACACCAGCTTCCAGGGGACCCTGGAGAAGATGGTGAGGGGGGAGGGGACGTGAAAAGGATGGCCAGAAACTAAGTGTATGACAACCTCTGTATGTCCGTTTGTTGCTTTTGTGCAGATACATTGTTCTGGATCCGTCGTTTGTGTGCAGCCGTGGTAGGTGCTGGCCGGCAGATGGGCGGAAAATCTCAATTCGCTGTACCTGAATGGCGGGACCTTTTTTCTCTGCTAGAACCCAGCGGTTAGGCTCAAATGGCTTATATATGTTGGGGGCATAAGCCAAGTTTACTCACGTCTCTTAATTTTACCCTTCCAATTTACCACCGGGGGCATGTAGTAGTACTACATGACCCACGATGAGAGAGGGTCAGTCAGTCAGTCTCCAGGAGACTGACTGACTGACCCTCAGGAGTTGAGGTCAGGAGTTGAGGTCAGTCAGTCTCCTCTCCTGGAGCTTCAGGTGGACACGAAAGATGTGATGATCAACTACATTGCCGACACAGGGTCCTGCACGGTGAGATTCCGCAACCTAACTGCCCCGACTTTTGGCAGCCTGATCTGCCTGCTCGTTACCCGCTAGGCCCACATGTCCAGGAATCCAGCATAGCACGATTGACTTTCCTGCGCAGTCAAGAGACGTGAGGAGAACTCAAAATCCTGTATATGTATAAGGGGGTGCGATGGGTTAAAAGCCCTTAGCGCCAAGAGGCTACTAGAGAGGCAATAGGCAAGTCGCTAAAATCACGTAACGAATATCCGCACAGACCTCGATAAAACTGAGAGCTTTGTGTATATCAGCCAGCTCGGATGTATACACTGTAGAATGGGACGGCAAAGTGAAAGACCGGGTAGTGAGACCCATTACAAACTCACAACCCACGCCGGCGTCAGTTTTGGATTCGTCAGTACAAGTGTGGGTGTAGCTGTCATATGATCCAATAACTTTTAGCGCCCGGCTGCGGAACTCATCCGGCAGTGTCACTTTTCCTAAACTCAGCAAGTGATACATCGACGGTGCATGTGACAAGCTCCCAAGGTGGGCGGCGCAGGCTGATACCGGAGTCATCACGCAGCTCTCGGATTCTCGTGCAGAACGGAGTAGAACGCGAGACTCTGCTGTCCTGAAAACTGATAACACGCACCGAGAAAAGACAAAGACATGCCTCTTGAAGATCTGGTCCCAAGACTGACTGGAGCGAAGTTCTACAGCGTACTGGCTGCGTCAAGTGACTTCGGGGAACTGGTGGTGGTGGTTTTAGGGCGACGCAACTCTTATAGTTATATGGCGCCCATAACAACTACTTTCCTTGCAACTGAGAGACAAACGAGTTTTGTGGCAAGCAAATCAGTGAGAAGAAAACAACTTCAGAACACATGGGAATAAACATCGTAAAACCAGCACGCAAAACACATGTGAGACGAGAAACGATCAGAATGAGCACAAAATGCAAATCATCACTTAGAAGACCTGCCTGCGAGTCGGGAAAACGTCAGCGAAGATGAAGCTGCATAACAGCGCGAAACCTGCGAGTAAATCGCATACAAAACAATACGTGCAAGAAAACGAAGGACATGACATGAAGCAGAGCATACGTTGCACAGAGCAGAACGAAGGCAGAGCATACGTTGCCACCCAGCACACCTAATAGAGAGTATCGAACGAGTAAAAAAGCAGCTGCTAAGAAAACACAGATCGTTTACAATGTTTACAGAAACAATAAAACGTTTGATCTGGACTGGTGGCGGACGCTCCTGCAGCAGCTGGCGCAATTCTGCCACCGGCAGAGCTGTGCCGGGTGGCAGGTAGAGGGAGCAGATTGTCCAGGAGACGAAGTTAGCGCCAGTCGCCACGTGCTCCATGAAGGGCTATGCCGTTCTGGCGGGAGAGGGGTCAGCCGGGAGAGAGGGTCGCTGGGGATAGGTAGAACATATATGTTTGTATGTGTATATGTGTATATGTTTGGATGCATGCATGTATTGAAAATAAAACATTCTCAGGCGGGAGAGGGGGTCACTGGAGAGGGGTAGAACGTATATGTTTGTTTGTATATGTGTGTGTATATGTTTAGATGCATGGATATATTGAAAATAAAACATTCTCCGAGATGATTTGTTTGTCGAATGTGGCGTATTAGCTTAAAAGCCCGGACAATTAATTCGGTGCTGCGAGGTGTGGCCATGTAGCATCCTAGCATTTTACCATTAGTATTGGCACTTCGAAAGTGGCCGTTTCAAAAAGCACCTAACTCCTACTAGCATGTTTTCCAATAGCATCATTCTCGGGACCGAAAGCACCTAACTCGTATTAGACGTTTTCTGTAAAATCGTTTTTGCTACAGCCGCTGGCCCGTGTCCGGTCCTGCGTTTAAATCATAATCCCATTATACCTGACTGAATGCCTGTCACTCACACTACCCAGATCAGGCAAGCTCCTTTTGCACACATCTCGAGCTGCAACGTCAACCTGACACGCCAGCTCCCTGCGCCGCCCGTCCATCCAACACGCCAGCCAAATGAGCCTCCATTGAACTCCGCCCTGTCGCTTAAACCCCAGCGCCCCGTCAGCTTAGACACCAGGCGTCTTATAATCATATTCCTTTGATCACTACCGACGCAACCGCTTCACCATCCGGCACCGCATTCCTTACCATATATGGCCCAGTAGCTATACGCGTGCTAGCCCCGCCCAACGACGAATCCCAGAGCTCCAACAGAACTGTGCCACCATTTAGAGGAGTAGCAGCCTGAGGCGAACGGACCCGCTGGCCAATAGTAGTAGTTAGCAGAGTAGAAACTAGGTGTAGAAAACTGTGAACGGGGTGTACGGTCGTGAGATGAGGAGAGTTCGACCCGGGGTCTCGGATCCGGACTGCTCTCGCCTGCTCCTGTGCACTTGTGCTCTCGCGGTCTTGTGGTGCACGCGCGCCGTACAGTCGCTTACCACGCGCCGTACAGTCGCTTACTGCTGCCGTCTTGTCTGTTACTGCTGCCCTCACCTGTGTGTCTATCACGGAAAACATCATCGGCTACTCTACACATCTGTATTCTCCTGGCCGGCCGCGTCCTACGGGACACAGAGAAACCGGCCGTGCTACATTGGTGCCGTGAGTACCCGGATCGAAGCCGATGTTCTCCGCGACTTCTTCCGGTTTGAAGATGGCAACAGAAGTACCGATTGCACCCTGCAACACCGACTCCAAGACTTTTACGCCTTCCGAGCTCGACTCTCTCGCACACGGTGACTGCCTCTGCTGGGAGCTGATAGGCTCTGTCAGTGCTCTGAGAGTCAGCCTCTCAGACATCGCTCACCAACTCTGCCGCTACCACCGCGACTACATTTTCCAACGCAGCCTTCCACATCAGTGCCCCTGTCACGCTGACAGCAAGGCATATTTCTGCCAAGACTGCGGCCTCCACCACCCCTGCAAGTGCGATCTTTGCACTACTTCTACTGCCAACTTGCACCGCTGTTCCTGCGCGCTCTGCCTCCATCGCTGCTGTGGTCTGTTGGGAACCGGCCTAAATTACATCGGCCTGACCAAGAGCCGTCACCGACTCCTGCGGACGCAGCAGGCGGCTACTGCCTGCAAACAAGGCACACTGCCATCTCGCCGCGGCCACCCAACTGTCAGCCCCCGCTCCATCGCCGAGCAGCGTGCCACGTCAGTGCGCGAGACGCTGCTGAACGCACGCCCGATCAACCCGTGGTCCGTCGCTGCCATAAAATCTCGGGACGCTCCCGTAGTCGGCCCGTCCAGGCTGGTGCAACCACTCCAGAAGCAGACGGTTGCCGCAACGTCACCTCAACCGTCGCTGACGTCCGACTGCACCTGCCAGCCAGCTGACTCCTCCTGGGACGACACAGCTGTGTACAGCCGTACGCAGCTCGGCGACGCTGCGCCCCCTCGGTGCACCGCCACGAACCAGCTGTCACAAGACGACTGGGACGAACCTGACTGCGCCTCAACCGACAGCTGGGACAGACGTTGTTGTTCAGACGTCTGATCCCGCCAACTGTCGTAGTCACCTAGGACCATGGGCGACGAAAGCGGAGGGGGGGGGGGACGCGTCTCCCGGTTAAAAAAAATCAGGGGGCGTACACCCAAGAAAGCTGACTTGCGTGATTTTGTTTTTGCCGTATTCGGTCCAAATAACTTGATTTATTCTTAGTTCAAAATGCATGTCATTTGTAACCCTATATCGTTGTTAACCCTATATATGTTAACCCTATATCGTTCTTTGTACTTAAATATGTAGGTACTTTAATTAAGTACCTACATCTTGAAGTACAAAGAACACAACGATGTAGATCTGTGGCCCCGGCTGACCTGTTTGAGCGGGGTGCGGCTGGAGTCACTCGGCGGTGACATGTTCACCTGGCCGGTGACGCCGCTGCTGGACCTGCTCACCGAGTCAGACCTGCAGTACCTGCTGGGTGACCGGGCCGCGGAAGCCGCCTGGTGTCGTCAGCCGCGGTTTCTGAGTGCCGGCCCCCGGCGGAGCGGCCGGCCGGCCTGACCGCCGGGCTGGTGGGATCCCAACTGAAGCCATTCCCGAGGATGGCTTATGTGCCTTCGCCTGCGGAGTCTGACGGCCTGCAGACGGCGGCTCTGACATGGGCGTTGCACCTGGCGCGTGCTTATGCCCATATCAGAGTCACGATGCCGGCCGTTTCAGAGGGCTTTGCGGTCGGAGCCGCCATCGCGTACTACGTCTTGCGTAGAGGCCGACCTGGATCCGAGGAGCCCTATGACACCGCGGACGCAGGGGTCAAGGTGGAGGCAGACGAGTGGTTGAAGGAGAACGGAGAGTTGCCCATCACGATAGGTAGGATCTCATTCCCATACGATACTTGGGTTGTAGGAGTTGAGGTACCCAAGAACCTCTTCTTCCTCATGGCTCTGATAGCCGGACATGGTGGAACGATGAGCCGCGAACGCATCGCAAAATTCGTCAAGGCGTCAAATGATCCTCTCCCGAGAGTCTCGTGCAACCCTGACCCGACCTTCACCGGAGCGGGGCTGGGCAGAGCTGCTGCTGCGGGCCACCAGCGAGGCCGTGCCGGCCAGGAGGGATTGGTGGCAGAGATTTGACAAATAGGTGTTCCACCAGGCTGGCAAAGAGGTTTGTTTTCCAGGATGGATCTGGATCAGAATTTGAAAGAGGGTATCCAGCAAGTCACCCCGAAAATGTATCCGAAACAGCAGCGCCACCCCGCTGTAGAGGTGAGAAGGAGCGATATTACAAGAAAGCCTCAAAGCTCTGGCTTAGATTTAAACAGGATGGTGTGTTTGTCTGGCCCGCAATCCAGCCAAGATCGTTTGGCTGAGCTTGGGAGGTGGAACGCAGAACGGGACGGGCGGCCGAAACAAGAGCCACCAGCGTTGAGGGTCGCCAGTGAACTGCACCGCCTTACCGTCCAGCAGTACATGGGAAACATCCGAAAGTGAACGGCATGGTGGAACGCTTCCACCGCCAGCTGAAGACGGCCCTGCGGACCGAAGAGGACGCCACTTCCTGGTCCGACAAGCTGCCACTCGTCCTGCTCGGCGTACGGACGGCACTCAATGAGGACATCGGTTGCACCGCTGCGGAGCTGGTCTACGGCTGCCACTTGCGGCTTCCCGGCGAGATGTTCTCAGCTCCCGTCACCGAGCTCTACAGTGACTACTGTGTGGACGAGAACACCTACTCCCCCCCCCCCACAACAAAAAACTTGCGCGGGTCATTCTGGCGGGTCGCCTGAACGGTTCAGTTGTTTTGAGGGTGCAAACAAACGGTTGCAGTTTATTTGCTTTGCTAGAATCATAACACTGCTGCAGCCAGAGCTGCTGCTGCGGGCCACCAGCGAGGCCGTGTCGGCCAGGAGGGATTGGTGGCAGAGAAAGAGAGAGAACCAGAGGAAGGTGGAGCAGTAGAGAGGAAACTTCTCACCACTGCCCATCAACCAGTAACACCGGGAGTGGTTAGAGAAGGAGCTCAGCTGCGATCTGGAGGCGCGGTTCCGCAGTGATCTGACAGAGATGGACGGCACGACGACCGCCACCACGGCCCGCTTCTGACGGAGGCGTCTGCAGCACCTGCTGTCTGGCGACCGCCTGCGATCCAAATACACCGCCGTCACCACCCGGCGGACCGACAGATGGCAGCTTTGTGACTGAGAGACGGAGAGATCCGGTCGCTCCTGCGAGAAAAAGTGAAGGCGGCCATAGCTGAGACGGTGGCCGCCAAAGACACCGAGATCACCCAGCTCAAGGACCAGCTCAAGGCACACAAATGAGCAGCTGAACGACCTGGAGCAGTATTCTCGCCGTCTCTGCGTGCACATCAGCGGGATACCAGAGACGGCGAACGAATCAACCGACCAAATGGTCACGGACCTGGCGAGAATGGCCGGGGTCGCCGTCACGCCTACCGACATCGTCACGGACAAATCGTCACGGACCTGGCGAGAATGGCCGGGGTCGCCGTCACGCCTACCGACATCGTCACGGACAAATGGTCACGGACCTGGCGAGAATGGCCGGGGTCGCCGTCACGCCTACCGACACCGTCACGGACAAATCGTCATGGACCTCGCCAGAATGGCCGGGGTCGCCGTCACGCCTACCGACATCGTCACGGACAAATCGTCATGGACCTCGCCAGAATGGCCGGGGTCGCCGTCACGCCTACCGACATCGTCACGGACAAATCGTCACGGACCTGGCGAGAATGGCCGGGGTCGCCGTCACGCCTACCGACATCGTCACGGACAAATAGTCACGGACCTGGCGAGAATGGCCGGGGTCGCCGTCACGCCTACCGACATCGTCACGGACAAATCGTCACGGACCTGGCGAGAATGGCCGGGGTCGCCGTCACGCCTTTCGACATCGTCACGGACAAATCGTCATGGACCTCGCCAGAATGGCCGGGGTTGCCGTCACGCCTACCGACATCGTCACGGACAAATCGTCACGGACCTGGCGAGAATGGCCGGGGTCGCCGTCACGCCTTTCGACATCGTCACGGACAAATCGTCACGGACCTGGCGAGAATGGCCGGGGTCGCCGTCGTCACGCCTACCAACATCGTCACGCACAAATCGTCACGGACCTGGCAATATCTTTACAATATCTTGACATCAGTTTATTTAATGTTTTATTAAGGGCTGAATAAAGACCTTTTAGATCTAGTGAATGTTTCCCTGATCTGAATGTTTTAGATCTAGTGAATGTTGTGAATGTTAGAGTATCGAACGAGTAAAAAAGCAGTTGCTAAGAAAACACAAATCGTTTACAATGTTTACAGAAACAATAAAACGTTTGATCTGGACTGGTGGCGGACGCTCCTGCAGCAGCTGGCGCAATTCTGCCACCGGCAGAGCTGTGCCGGGTGGCAGGTAGAGGGAGCAGATTGTCCAGGAGACGAAGTTAGCGCCAGTCGCCACGTGCTCCATGAAGGGCTATGCCGTTCTGGCGGGAGAGGGGTCAGCCGGGAGAGAGGGTCGCTGGGGATAGGTAGAACATATATGTTTGTATGTGTATATGTGTATATGTTTAGATGCATGCATGTATTGAAAATAAAACATTCTCAGGCGGGAGAGGGGGTCACTGGAGAGGGGTAGAACGTATATGTTTGTTTGTATATGTGTGTGTATATGTTTAGATGCATGGATATATTGAAAATAAAACATTATCCGAGATGATTTCCTTGCCGAATATGGCGTATTAGCTTAAAAGACCGGACAATTAATTCGGTGCTGCGAGGTGCGGCCACAGGAAACATAGTGACCTTTGCCACTCAAGTAGTCAACTAAGCCCAGTAAAATAATACGTAATATAGCGCTACTCCGGCCAGGTACATTACAGATAAAAGTACTTTGAAATAATTTGGCCATTCAAATCATTGCCTACCTGAACCCCGTATTCCGTCTATTTTATACTATGTATAATATATGTATAGTATGTATAATCTGTAATAATATAATATGTATTTGTATGTATATGTATAATACCTATATATAATAAATATGTATAATATTGTCTATATTGCGGGGGTATGATACTGTATAATATGGGGTATAATACTCTATATTATATCTCATATTTCGTGTATATTAGCATATATGTTTCGACTTTGAATACCATCATTGCTCATGTATGTTTTACTGGGTCTTGTCATTTAATGTTCCTGATGTTGATTGATGTTCCGTTATATTGAATACACAACCGGTGGAATCCGGCAAACAACAACATTGTAAAACGACGATCAACTCACACGTGTATATTCCCGTATTACGTATTAGATCATGTGTATGTAACGGGCCCTCGGAAAGGCAGCGATAATCGGCTCGTATATCCAGAGCCTACCGGATTGGGAGCTTTAGTGGGAGCTCAGTGGGGCTGGATTTCAACGGTCGGCCTGGGGCCTGCCCACCACAACTATAGTGTGACCCTGATGAAACATTGACCCTGTCAGGGTAGTGCAAAGTTTAATACAGTCTGGTGACTCTGGGTCGGCGCTGCTGTGCATCGGTACAATGCGGGGCCTGCGGCTGTTTACGACGAAGGCAGAAAGTGAACTTTAGTACATACTATATCGATTGCAGTTGATCGTTGTACTGTCCATCTGTACTGTAATCATCTTATGTACACGATTATTTGGAACTCACCATTGCTAAGTGATTCCTCTGTATGACCAATTCAATAATGGTTAGTAAGTCCAATACAATCCTGGATGGAGTGACGCATGCTGCCTTCATCGCCATCCCCGCAAAGGCTCCCATACTACTGTCCGTGACCATCACAATGAACGCCAGCGACAACTGAACCACGGCTACCTGACACATGAATGTTTCGATCGCTTCTCAGGCCTCCTAGTAGGTGGAGGTGAGGCAAAGCTAAGGGATGCGTCTGTGAACGGCAGACCGCTTGAGACCCAAACTGACAGTCCCTCTTTCTCTCTCCCCGCCAGATGTGCCTGTTACCCGAGGCCGGCATGACCTCCCTGTTTGTGATCAGCCCCGGCGTGGAAGAGGGAGGGAGGGGGAGGCCGCGTCGTGCTAAGGAAATCTGGATGTGGCAATGTTGGTTGCTGAGTTTGGCAAAAAGTAACACGTTACATGTAGATCTTTATTTGGCGACGTTGTCCTGCGGGTCTCAGTTTATGACGTCATATGAAATTCCCTGCTGCACACCATGATTGAGAAGCTCATAGAGCTTCAATACAAGGACGGTCTGAATATGGGAGATTTTAAAAAAAAAACTAAAAAATGTGCATGGACAGAGCGCAACAGCTTGTTTCTGCAGAGCTCCAGGAGCTGGGTCAGGTCCAAACCTTTGCTTACGAACTTTTTCCATTATGAACCTTATGTTTACAAACTTTTGTCCGGTTACCGTTACCCTTCCGAACGGAGAGAGAGATAGAGAGAAACCGTGAACAGTAACGACTTTTTGAATACGAACTTTATCCGATACGAACCTATTGTCCTTATGGCAGGCAACCCGTTACTCTTTACGGTGTCTCTCTATCTCCGTTCGGAAGGGTAACGGTAACCGGACAAAAGTGCGTAAAAATAAGGTTCGTAACGGAAAAAGTTCGTAAGCAAAGGTTCGGAACCTTATCCGATACGAACCTATGCATACGAACCGTTGCTTACGAACTTTTTCCTTTACAAACTTCAGCATACGAACCTTTTGCATACGAACTTTATCCGTTACGAACTTTTTGAATACGAACTTTATCCGATACGAACCTTTGCATACGAACCTTTGCTTACGAACTTTTTTCGTTACGAACCTTATGTTTACGAACTTGTGTCTGATTACCGCTAAAAATGGTTTGCCCCCCCCCCCCTCCAAAAAAAAACGGTCACCTGGATCTCCCCTTGTTGAGTATAATTAACCTGGTGGGAAATTAAAAGCATATAACTACAACTTGAATGTCCCACCTGTATATTATATTTTATATAGTATTATTATATTCAAACATTAGTGTGTTGTGCAGTTATCATTGGGACTATTGCTTATTAATTAATGTTAGCATTATCATCTAACTGTGAATTTCCATTTTACAGGTGCACAGGAATGGGTCATGTGTGTGCTGTGGCAACATGCAAGACATGGTGTGGAGAGAGCTGTCGCTGCCTGGTGTGAGAGCCGTCGCTGGGTGCGGGCGAGCTGTCACTAGGCGCGGGCGAGCAGCCGCTGCCTGGTGCGAGTGCTGTCGCTGGGTGCGGGCGAACCGTCGCTAGGTGCGGGCGAGCCGTCGCTGACTGGTGTGAGAGCCAACGCTGGGTGCGGGCGAGCCGTCGCTGGGTGCGGGCGAGCAGCCGCTGCCTGATGTGAGTGCCGTCGCTGGGTGCGGGTGAGCCGTCTCTAGGTGCGGGCGAGCAGCCGCTGCCTGGTGTGAGAGCCAACGCTGGGTGCGGGCGAGCCGTCGCTGGGTGCGGGCGAGCAGCCGCTGCCTGGTGGGAGAGCCGTCGCTGGGTGCGGGTGAGCCGTCTCTAGGTGCGGGCGAGCAGCCGCTGCCTGGTGTGAGAGCCGTCGCTGGGTGCGGGCGAGCAGCCGCTGCCTGGTGTGAGAGCCGTCGCTGGGTGCGGGTGAGCAGCCGCTGCCTGGTGTTAGAGCCGTCGCTGGGTGCGGGCGAGCAGCGGCGGAAGACCCTGTCCAGGAGCGTTGCAGCTCGGGACGCTCTAGAACTGTTGCCAGGGGGTCGATTCCTCGTCCAGGTCCGGTGCCATCTTCGGCGCCGGTATTGTCACGCGTCATCGTCGGAATGGGATTCCGACGGACCTGTGACCTATCCGGGACCACAAACCTTGGGCTCCGCCGGAACAAACTTTCTGAAGTTAACACCGGCCGGCACCGATGACGGGCTACGCGGATGTCCCTGCCTATATATCGACTGCGGGCGCACGGGGATCTCTAGAGATCTCCCCGTCTAACCGGGGAGGTGGTGGGCCCGGACAGAGGACACAGGTCCGGCGGAGCCCCGATACGGCCCAGACATTAGGTAGAGGGGCCTCTCCCGGGCAGAGGGTAAGACGGGCAGTAAAGCGTCGTCGGTGTTACATACAAGTTCTATGGATACGCTAAGTCCCTTTCAAGTAAGGACGGAACAGATTGCGTTAAATACATATTCTGGGCGGCCAACGCAGCAATGCTGTCGTTCCGCGGAGTGTTAATATGATTTACTGACGAACATTGATCCTACCTGGGAGTCACTCATCCAGCTGGCATCCGGCACTACTGGGAGGGAATTTGGGGCTGCACAATCACTATGGGGCGTATGAAAGCAGAATGTCTACCTGAGAGAGTGGCAGTGAGGATGACAAAGGATAATTATTAGGTTAAAACCCAGTAGGAGTGGTGCACTCAGCCTAGACAGCCGTATGGATCATCATTACTCGAAGGCAAGCAAAACTTAGCAACGCTGGTGTACGACAAATGGGCGATTTCGTTTTGGAGTTACGCAGGTGTTCTAGGGGGATGGATAACGGAACGGATGACCTAACTTACGACCCGACTTCAGATTTTAAAGAAATATCTGAATCACGAAGTTGGCAATGGTCGCCAGGGCGTCACACCCGACGCTAATCCTACACACTTCCCCGTTGTATCGTCCTCACCCTCATGGGCGAGACCCTGCCTCCCGTCCTCGAGCAGTGAAGTGGCATGTGGTTTAACTAGCCTATACGATGGGCCATGATGATCAGCCTCTCAAATTCAAAGCACCTACTACCATCAGATGTTTTGTACGCAAAGGGAAGACCTCTCACCACTGTCTACCGTCTTCTTGATCTTTACCATATCTACCGTGTTGTTACACACTCACGCAGCCGCAGGACTCTTCAAGGCTCAGATGATCAGTACCTGCCTCTTACTCAGTTTCTCCCGCTGACTGTGAGACTTCCAGCTGGTCTACTCCCACACTTCAACAACCCGCTGCCCCCCCCCCCGCTTTCCCCCACGCTACACATACTCCCTGTGGGCTTCACAGAACACCGTTTGCATTAAACATGCAATGTATAATCAATACATAAGAAAGTGTGATCATGGTAATGTAGTTGCTTTCGGCTTAGGTACGAAGCAATTGCTAATGTGTGTGATTGGGGTTTTTGGGGGGCGCTTCAGCGCGTTGAGGCTATCAAGCGCCCATCCAGTCTACGCTACTTCAGCGCAGTCAGACGTGGGGGTTGTACACAATGTTAAAACGGATCTTCTGTAGGTAAGAGAGAACTTGCTTGATGCTGACTTCTGCACTGTCCCCTAGCACGTCGTCGAGCGATGCATTAGGGAAAAAACGTGATTTTATAAGTCTCAACTGTTGGCAGATATCGTTGGGAGATAACACGTGTTTCACGCTCAGTGGAGCGTTGCAGTAGCCGCATACCGGCGGCTCCGAGCTGGTCAGGTGGTAACTGTGAGTAGCGTAACAGTGGCCGATGCGGAGTCTAGCTAGCGCCACTTCCTCCATTCTGCTTCGCCTGCTGCTCGACTCCCACCTTCCGATATTCGGGCGTAGGCGTCTAAGAGCGCAGTCTGTCTCGTTATGCCACCTATCTTGCCATTCAGCGAGTACGATGTGGTTTATAGCTGGCTTCAGATCGTCGGCCTCCATCTTCAGCGAACGAATACGCGAGGAGCGCGAGGCAGCTTTGGCAGCTTCGTCGGCTCTCTCGTTGCCCTCAACGCCCACGTGACTAGGCACCCATAACAATTTCACTTCTCCACCATCCGAGTGGATGCTAGTCAGCAGTTCTAAAATTTGTGTGACTAGCGATGAGGAGATCAACTGGTTACGGAGTGCCATCACTGAGCTGGCTGAGTCAGTAACTATAAGACAAAAGTTGTGACTATGACGGCGAATGTGCTTTAAAACCTGGTAGATAGCGTACAGTTCAGAGGTAAATACTGACGCTGCGTCGGGTAGCTTAAAACGTCTACTGGTCGTCCCGCTGACGAAAGCGCAGCCCACGCCCTCAGCGCCCTTCGATCCGTCAGTAAAATATCTCCGGAACCCACCATATGAGTCAAGCTTTTCCAGCGCACACTGCTTCAGTTCGTTCGGCATAGTGGTCGACTTTGGGTGTTGCAAGAGGCTAAGGTCACAGCAAAGCCCTGTTAGGCGCCATGGCTCTACACGACAGGTGCGTCGTGTGGCCAAGCTATCGAGGTCAATGCCAGTGTTCTGCATCCAGCTGTGCGCGCGAGAACACAGGGCTAGGGAGGAGCTCTGACGAGTTGTTGAGAACAGATGGACCAGTGAATGGTCGAAGATCCAGTCATACGTGGGGTGGTCTGGGTCCTGCTTGATTTTACATACGTAAATGAGGGCGAGGCGCTTCCGTCTCAGATCTAGTGGAGTTTCCTCTGCATCCACAAGAAGGCTGGCTCTGCGTGAGGTCCGGAAAGCGCCAGTGGCTAGTCGCACACACGCATGGTGTACGCTGTCGAGGGATTGCTTCTTGCTGTTCAGCGCTCCGTCGTACACAACGGATGCGTAGTCTAACACGGATCTGACTAGAGCATGATACAGTCGTAAAAGCGTGGTCCTGTCAGCACCGTAAGACATGCGGGAAGTTACCTTCAGAATGTTCATACGCTGTGTGCATTTGTCCTTCAGTTGCGCGATATGGGGAACGTATGACAAGCGTCTGTCAAAGGTGACCCCAAGGAACTTCGCCTGATCCTTCACGGGGATACGTTGTCCGTAGAGGCGCAGAACAATGTCCGGACAATATCGCGTACGACAGCAGAAGTGAAGACACACAGACTTCCCCGTCGAGAACTTGAAGCCATTTAAAAGACTCCACCTGGCCAGACCGTCGATGCATATCTGCAGCTGCCTCTGAGCCGACACGGAAGTGGACGTCGACACCCAAATGGCGAAATCATCGACAAAAAGCGAGCGGTGGACTGTTGGTGGAAGAGAGTTGCAAATATCATTGATAAGAACTCCGAACATAGTCACACTTAAAACACTCCCCTGTGGAACTTCACTTTCCTGTGTAAAACTGTCGGATAACGACGTGCTCACTCGAAAAGTACGTTCTTTGATGAAATTTGCAACTAAATGTCCCATGTGACCTCGGACTCCGGCGCCACGTAGCTTACGTAGAATCGCATGGCGCCATGCGGTATCATAAGCCTTTTCAATGTCAAATAGCACGGCAAATGTGTGCTGCTTGCACGCGAATGACCGGCGAACCGCCGTGTCCATGGATACCAAGTGGTCTGTGGTGCATCTGTTCTTCCTAAATCCGCACTGGGCGCTGGAGAAGAAACCGATGCTCTCTAGGTACCACACCAACCTACGGTTTACTATGGTTTCCAAAAGCTTACATAGGCATGAGGTGAGTGCAATGGGTCTATAATGTAAAGGATCACCTCCGTCTTTGCCTTGTTTTAAAATTGGCACGACAATTGCCTCTCTCCATTTAGCCGGGAACTCGTGAGAGGTCCAGACGTGGTTATAACACGCCAGCAAGGCGTGAAGTGATCGTGTGCTGAGCTTCTGGAGCATGTCATTAGGTATCAAATCAGGTCCTGCAGCTGTGCTCCGCAGACGTCCTATGGCCCTTTCAAGTTCGTCAAAAGTAAGAAGGTCATTAAAAGCCGGCGAGTCCGAGCATGAAAAGTCGATGGGTGATAACTCGCTCGCTCGCTTATGCCGGATGAAAGTCGGGTGAGTGGTGCCCAGCTTCCAGCGTTCGGCCCACTTCTCTCCTATGACGTTGGCTACTTCCAAGAGGTTGGAAATAGTGATGCTATTCGGCAGAAGGAGAATTGGTGATTGTAATGGGGTGCTGCGACCAGAAATCCGATGCACGCGCCGCCAGACAGAGCCCAGGGGGTGAACCGATTAATTGTGCTGATGTAAGTAGTCCAGGAAATGCGCTTGGCTTCTCGGACTGTTCTTCGCGCGAAAGCTCTCGCTTTGCGGAAGTGTATCAGGTTCTGGGTTGTGGGGTGTCGTTGGAATGTTCTAAAATGACGTCGTCTTTCCCGGATCGCAAGGCGACATTCCTCGGACCACCATGGAACCGGGATGCGCTTCGGGAGGGGCGATGTCTTTGGGATGGACTTGGTTGCCGATACTATTATATAGCATTTGCTATAGCAATTGCTAAGGTAGTATGGTCAATGAACGCACAAAAGGGGAATTAAAGTACTGCATGCTACTTCATTGTACATATGTATCAGTATGAAGTAATCATAACTGCTAAGTGGTTTGCCGTGGTCGCTGGCACCTTGACGCTTGGGCATACCAAGCGTACCCCATGTAGTCTTGTCATCCCCAACATCCCATAATTTAAATGTGATGTATTGTACACATCGTAGTTAATTCCAAAATCATTTTCTCTAGCACGGCTACACAGATGACTGGAAAAGACGTGGTGTCACCAACAGGGCCCAGACTCGGAATCTCAAACCGCAAGCTGCATGCTGCGATGGATAACATCAAAACCATCAGTGACCTCTTGCCAGCTCTCTCAAGACTCAAACACGAGAGCGGTGCCCTCCTGGTGACTGCGACTGCCCACGATCTGTTCAGACGTCTGATCTCGCCAACTGTCGTAGTCACCTTGGACCATGGGCGACGAAAGCAAGGGGGGGGGGGGGGCGCGTCTCCCGGTTAAAAAATAAGGGGGCGTACCCCCAAGAAAGCAGACTTGCGTGATTTTGTTTTGGCTCAATTCGTTCCCAAGGATATTTAACTTATTTATTCTTAGCTCAAATTGCATGTCATTTGTAACCCTATATCGTTGTGTTCTTTCTACTTAAAGATATAGGTGCTTTAATTAAGTACCTACATCTTTAAGTACAAAGAACACAACGATGTAGATCTGTGGCCCCGGCTGACCTGTTTGAGCGGGGTGCGGCTGGAGTCACTCGGCGGTGACATGTTCACCCGGCCGGTGACGCCGCTGCTGGACCTGCTCACCGAGTCAGACCTGCAGTACCTGCTGGGTGACCGGGTCGCGGTAGACGCCTGGTGTCGTCAGCCGCGGCTTCTTGAGTGCCGGTCCCCGGCGGAGCGGCCGGCCGGCCTGACCGCCGGGCTGGACACGGAGCGGGGCTGGGTAGAGCTGCTGATGCGGGCCAGCAGCGAGGCCGTGACGGCCAGGAAGGATCGGTGGCGAGAGAGAGAGAGGACCAGAAGAAGGTAGAGCAGTGGAGAGATAACTTCTCACCACTGCCCATCTACCAGCAACGCCGGGATTGGTTAGAGGATGACCTCAGCTGCGATCTGGAGGTGCAGCTCCGCAGTGATCTGACAGAGATGGACGGCCCGACGGCCACCACCACGGCCCGCTTCTGGCGGAGGCGTCTGCAGCACCTGCTGTCTGGCGACCGCCTGCGATCCAAATGCACGGCCGTCACCACCCGGCGGACCGACAGATGGCAGCTTTGCAGACAATAAAATGATGATATGACAGCTAAAAGTTGGTACACAAGATTGGGTTCTGCTATGATTGAATGTCACGTTCATCCATTCATTCGCCATTCATTCCAAGGCCCTAGATACAATTCAGCCAAGGCAGCGAATAACGTGACGTCATGGGTACATCCATCAATATGCTGTGTTCAATCAGCAATCAGTTTTAGACTTTTACCCGTCTTGTACGTAAGTTTCGCCAAAAGTTTGCTCGAGTGAAGATGACGGTCACCATAAGTACCGTAAGTTTCGCACCAAAAGTTTGCTCGAGTGAAGATGACGGGGGCAGTGGGGAGCTAGATGATCTTGTAAAACTTTTGGTGACTAAAGAGACAATAATTAAACGAATTATAAATCGCGTAGACCTTTTACCAACGTGGCGAAACAGAGAGTAAACATCGCTCACGTGGGCGAGGTGATTCATCTATGGTGTGTGTATATACACACGCGTTAGCCGCAGTTTCCAGTCGGTGCCAGTCGCGCAGAGGAGGACCATGGCGAAGTTTTTCTCGTGGTGTATCTGTAGCTTGCTAATCAGACTAATTTACACAAGTCCAGTGGCATTGCCTATAGTCAATGTCGAAACAACTGTACCACCACCACCAGTCGAAACAAGTGCAAATCCGTCAACAGATTCGGACCTGACTGAAACAACTGTTCCGCCGCCATCGGATGTTGTCACAAGTGCAAATCCGTCAGAACCAACGGATTCGGGCCTGGCTGAAGAAACAACTGTGCCACCGCCGTCCGATGTTGCCACAAGTGCAAATCCGTCAGAACCAACGGATTCGGGCCTGGCTGAAGAAACAACTGTGTCACCGCCGTCGGATATCAGCAGCACTTCTGCCGCCGTGTCTGTACTAGAACAAGCAGTTACAGATAAATCGCGTATTCTCCTAACCTACCCGGAGGATCAACGGTCTGTGGTAAAGTATGGCATTCTCGAAGACTGTCAAGTAACAGCTGACATTGGAGAAGGAGAAGACTCAGTTATCATGATTACGCCGTCTGTGTGCTGTGATGAACCCATCCGGACCGGTATATCCGTTTGGCATCGTGCAGAAGGATCCTGTATCGAATCTGATCTAAACTGCGACTGGCAACATTACGTCTCTAGTGAGAATCTGACTTCGTTCCGGATCATTTCAGACGGCATTTATCGACCTATAGTGATATGCCGGGACGACTCGAACATTGCGAGCTATAAAGTCTACGTCGGTAAACATTTCACGGTTAGCGATTCGGAAAACGCTCTGACAACTCCGAAACAAGGACCAGAAATTCAAGATGAATACGTGTATTCAGGCCGTTTCAGCACCTGTCAAGTTGACGCTACGTTTGATCAAGTCCTGCATGTGTCTTACAAAGGTGATTGCTGTGATTATTGGGCACAGCTCGGAATCGGTTTGGAGTATGCCGTCGCTAATGACACTGTGCATATCGAAACCCAACGTCAATTTGCCCTAGGTGATCGTGTGGAGTTTGAGCCAGTCATCAGCGGTCAGTACCGCGCATTTCTTGAGTGCACAGGCCGTGTACGCACTGTTAACGAAACGGACGAATTTGTCGCACTTGTAGATCTCCCTCAAAATCATGAGCATAAAATTCGTATGTACAGTGATGTTGTCCAGGTTGTTGGTATTGACATTGATCATTGGTTTGTGCACATCAATGCTAACATATCACGTATGACCAAGACTCTGCGAATCAATGTTGTTGACGATACGCCGGATCCTATGTTTTTCAAAACACTGCATTATAAACTCGAGCGTCAGGCAGAATTGGGCGGTGACATGTACGGATCAATCCATACAAAAGAAGACTGTCGCGAGTATGAAATGCTTGTATTGCCTTTGTCACTGTTTGATGAATGTCCAATGTTCGCCTGGTGATTTATCCCGAGCACCGTCTGTGTGCAACCACGTATGTGGACTGCTTTGAACAAAGGGTCGTGCTGGATGATCTCTTGAACGATTTCCGGCAGTAATTACCACAGAGAGATATTCACTTTCCTTATCTCACTTGAAATATTTATATATACACTCTACTATATTATAAACCCACATAAAGAAATAAATATGATAGGTACTGTTATTACACTGCTAGTGGTGGTAATAGTGCTAGGACTAATGGGCTACCTATACTATCGTAAGTCAACGACCGCAACACCACCGACGACCGCCACACCACCGACGACCGCCACACCACCGACGGCTGCCACTGAGGTACCGCTTGCCGGACAGCTTGTCGCAAAGCCCGCTAGCAGTCTGAAAGTGCGTGTGCATACAGGTGACATAAAGGGCGCTGGCTCCGACGCCAATATAACAATCAAGCTGCGCGACACGGCCGGCAACGAGACGAAACCTTTCAAGCTCGACAAACTCAATTTTAATGACTTTGAACAAGGGGCGGTCACCGAGTACGAGCTTCCGCTAAATTTCGCCGCCGGCCTTAATAATGTGCACAGCATTGTATTGAGACGCAACAACTTCACATCGGTCGATACATGGTACGTCGAGAAGGTGGTCGTGATGGAACAACCGGCCGGCGCCACCTGGCTGTTTGAAGTGAATCGCTGGGTGCTTGAAGACACCGACCTAACGGCCGATCGCCAGATGAAATAGAGGTTTTGGGGTTTTATACCACCGCGTTAAAAAATAAGAAGATGACGGGTGGTATTTTGTACGTAAGTTTCACCAAAAGTTTTGCTCGAGTGAAGATGACGGTCGCCATAAGTACCGTAAGTTTCACCAAAAAGGGAAATTACAGCCTCAATATTTAAAGTGTTTCTTATATTTATACGAATCTATGTACATCAATGAAATGAAGATTTTGCACAACGCTTGACCGAATAAAGTCACCGTAAGTTTGCTCGAGTGAAGATGACGGGAGGTATCTTGTACGTAAGTTTCACCAAAAGTTAGATGTAGCTCGAGTGGTACCGTAAGTTTCACCAAAAGTTTTGCTCGAGTGAAGATGACGGGAGGTATCTTGTCTTGTACGTAAGTTTCACCAACAGTTTGCTCGAGTGAAGATGACGGGTGGTATTTTGTACGTAAGTTTGCCCAAAAGTTTTGCTCGAGTTGCTCGAGTGAAGATGACGGGGGTATCTTGTACGTAAGTTTCACCAAAAGTTTTGCTCGAGTGAAGATGACGGTCGCCATAAGTACCGTAAGTTTCACCAAAAATGGAAATTACAGCCTCAATGCGGCGGAAATTACAGTACCGACAGGTATATTAGTGCTTAACAGTAGTGAATATATATATAAAGTTTGCTCGAGTGAAGATGACGGGGGTATTTTGTACCGTAAGTTTCACCAAAAGTTCTGCTCGAGTGAAGATGACGGGAGGTATCTTGTCTTGTACGTAAGTTTCACCAACAGTTTGCTCGAGTGAAGATGACGGGTGGTATTTTGTACGTAAGTTTCACCAAAAGTTTTGCTCGAATGAAGATGACGGTCGCCATAAGTATCGTAAGTTTCACCAAAAATGGAAATTACAGCCTCAATATTTAAAGTGTTTCTTATATTTATACGAATCTATGTACATCAATGAATACATCAATGAAACATCATCATACATCAATGAAATGAAGATTTTGCACAACGCTTGACCGAATAAAGTCACCGTAAGTTTGCTCGAGTGAAGATGACGGGTGGTATTTTGTACGTAAGTTTCACCAAAAGTTTTGCTCGAGTGAAGATGACGGGAGGTATCTTGTCTTGTACGTAAGTTTCACCAACAGTTTGCTCGAGTGAAGATGACGGGTGGTATTTTGTACGTAAGTTTCACCAAAAGTTTTGCTCGAGTGAAGATGACGGTCGCCATAAGTACCGTAAGTTTCACCAAAAATGGAAATTACAGCCTCAATATTTAAAGTGTTTCTTATATTTATACGAATCTATGTACATCAATGAATCTATGTACATCAATGAAATGAAGATTTTGCACAACGCTTGACCGAATAAAGTCACCGTAAGTTTGCTCGAGTGAAGATGACGGGAGGTATCTTGTACGTAAGTTTCACCAAAAGTTTTGCTCGAGTGAAGATGACGGGTGGTATTTTGTACGTAAGTTTGCCCAAAAGTTTTGCTCGAGTTGCTCGAGCGAAGATGACGGGGGTATCTTGTACGTAAGTTTCACCAACAGTTTGCTCGAGTGAAGATGACGGTCGCCATAAGTACCGTAAGTTTCACCAAAAATGGAAATTACAGCCTCAATAATTAAAGTGTTTCTTATATTTATACGAATCTATGTACATCAATGAATCTATGTACATCAATGAAATGAAGATTTTGCACAACGCTTGACCGAATAAAGTCACCGTAAGTTCGCTCGAGTGAAGATGACGGGGGGGTATTTTGTACGTAAGTTTCACCAAGATGACGGTGGTATCTTGTACGTAAGTTTCACCAAAAATGGAAATTACAGCCTTAAAGTGATTCGTATATTTATAAGAATCTATGTACAACAATGAAATGAACATTTTGCACAACGCTTGACCGAATAAAGTCTCCGTAAGTTTGCTCGAGTGAAGATGACGGTCGCCATAAGTACCGTAAGTTTCACCAAGATGACGGGAGGTATCTTGTACGTAAGTTTCACCAAAAGTTTTGCTCGAGTGAAGATGACTGGGGTAAACGCTTGACCGAATAAAGTCACCGTAAGTTTCACCAAAAGTTTTTGCTCGAGTGAAGATGAGACGGGAGGTATCTTGTCTTGTACGTAAGTTTCGCCAAAAGTTTTAGCTCGAGTGAAGATGACGGGGGTAAACGCTTGACCGAATAAAGTCACCGTAAGTTAGCTCGAGTGAAGATGACGGGGGTAAACGCTTGACCGAATAAAGTCACCGTAAGTTAGCTCGAGTGAAGATGACGGGGGTAAACGCTTGACCGAATAAAGTCACCGTAAGTTAGCTCGAGTGAAGATGACGGGGGTAAACGCTTGACCGAATAAAGTCACCGTAAGTTAGCTCGAGTGAAGATGACGGGGGTAAACGCTTGACCGAATAAAGTCACCGTAAGTTAGCTCGAGTGAAGATGACGGGGGTAAACGCTTGACCGAATAAAGTCACCGTAAGTTTGCTCGAGTGAAGATGACGGGGGTAAACGCTTGACCGAATAAAGTCACCGTAAGTTTGCTCGAGTGAAGATGACGGGGGTAAACGCTTGACCGAATAAAGTCACCGTAAGTTTGCTCGAGTGAAGATGACGGGGGTAAACGCTTGACCGAATAAAGTCACCGTAAGTTTGCTCGAGTGAAGATGACGGGGGTAAACGCTTGACCGAATAAAGTCACCGTAAGTTCGCTCGAGTGAAGATGACGGGGGTAAACGCTTGTAGCGGCGGCGGAACTTAGTCAGCAAAAGTTTCACCAAAAGTTACCTACAAGATGACAGTGTGTGTGTGTGTGTGTGTGTGTGTGTGTGTGTGTGTGTGTTACGTGTTGCACGATCACCAGAGGTTTACGGCCCATTTGAGAATTTATTAATTCAACATATAAGAAATGTTGTTATTAGTTGCTACACGAACGGAGCCGAATTCTAGGGTGGCGCCGGTAACTATCACAGGAAAGGCTCCGTCTCTAATTCAAGATCTTGAAGAATACATCAGCGGTCCAGATCCTATATCATCTGAAGATTCATACTTTTTGTTTGATGACGGCTGGACGCATACCTATTATGTGCCCCTCCAACTGCACCATCTCACCGCCACCGTTTCCGTCGTCGAAACATCTCTCGTACTCGTGGAGCTAAAGCAGCTCATTATTAATCGACTCGCAATGAATTATAGACATGAATTAAAGTATTCGTTTTTGAATCATTACGGCAGTTTAGTGATGGCACGCTATTTTAGGCCCCGCGAACATCCGGCAGCGGTCCAGATAATGGCGGAAATTGAAACAGTGATATCAACCGATGCGAGTAGTGAAATCGCTACAGAAATGACCGCCGACACGTATCACATGTACATGATGTGTCTTCGTAATAATGTATTGTCACGGAAAAAAATCCTCTTGATTGGATTGACAGTATAACTACTGTCGATGTTGGTGACGAAATATTGGAAGGCAGTATTTCGTATCAGTATATACTGGGACCGCAACAGATAAAAGAACTCACTCTCGGCAACACACATAATACTAATATTGCTACCTTTTTCTTACGATTGGCGCTGAATGAGAACGATCCAGACGACGTGCTTGATAAGTTGCGTCGTGTGTTGCGCCCGTTAATCACAAACGTTATGTTATGATTTGTAGTCGCCGGCCGGCCTGCGATGCCTGACGCCTGGCGGCGCGGCCGCGCACTATGCGGGCGGCGGCCGATGCGAGCGGGAGCGACCCGGGCCAGGTCAGTCTGGCGGAGGCGCCGGACGCGGACGGGCTCAGGTTGGGCTGCGTGTGTGTGGCAGTTTGTAGTGGTCGGCGGGTTCCAGAATAAATCGAAGAGATCTCCAACATTGGCGCGGTCGGTAGGACTGCAGGTTCTGCCCACTGGAGAGAGAATCTTCGATTTACGGGTAAGTTGGAGTGGCCACGGTCAAGATTGTTTTGTATCGTATTAAATAAGTAGAGGAATTCGTATAGTCTTTAATTGTGCCCATATAGGCTTGAGTGATCATGGATCCTAAGCTTATATTTTTAGCTAAAGCTAAGCCTTTTGCGGGTGCTAAAGAACAGGACTGGCGCCGTTGGCTCGCGAGGTTTGAAGCACAAACGGCTACTTTGACTGCGGCGGAACGCCTGCAGTGTCTGCCGGTGCTATTAGAGGAAGGGGCTCTCGATCTGTTTGCGTCACTGTCGTCTGTAGTACAGACTGACTACGCGCGAGTTGTCGAGGCCCTGACGACGCGTTACGGCTCCGAGGCTGGGCCGTTACAGGCGCAAGCGGAACTAGCGGCCGCTAGGCAGATGCCCGGGGAGGCGGTAGCCGACTTTGCAGATCGGATCCGTCAATTGGGCCGTGCTGCATATCCAGACGCGAGGGAGGGCGATGCTTCGGTTGACTTCAATCTGACCAGCCGCTTTTTGTGCGGATTGCACGACGAGCGGCTGCAAAGTCAACTTTGCTGTAAAGACCCCAAAACGCTGGTAGCTACCGTTAAGGCGGCCCGGGAGCTGCAAACGCGGTATGACGAGTTGCGTGCGGTGCGTCGGTCAGCGGCGCCGCCGCCGGCTGGGGACCCACGGGACATGGTGACGGCCCTCCCGGCTGTGGCGGCGTTGGCTGATCAGGCCGGCGCTGGTGCCGGAGAGTCGCCCGCTGCGGGGCGTCGCATCGTTGGTGACGAGACAGACCGTATGCGAGCTTTGGAACACAATGTGGCAGCAATGCAGCAAATGTTGCATGATCTGACGATATCCAGCCCGCGGGCTTATCAATCAGAGGAGGGGCTAGCGTGTCCACTCCCTCAGGGGTCGGTCGAGCGATCAGCCGTTCCAGCGGTCGGGTCAAACGGTGCGCTGTTACGGCTGTGGACAGATCGGACATATGCGGCGTGGCTGTCCGCGGTCGATGGCTGCGGGCGGAGGGCACCAGCCCGATGCTAATAGGAGTAGGTGTTTTGGGTGTGGTCAACATGGGCACATGGTACGCCACTGCCCGCTCAGGTCGCCAGTCGTCCACTCAGGTCGCCAGTCGTCCACGCAGCAGACACATCCATTCTGCCTTGGCTGTGGCCAAAACGGGCACTGGCTGGCGGACTGCCGCCTGCTCCCTCGAACGGCGACGCGACAGCCGTCGGACGTCGGGTCTACTCGTGGGCTCGATCATGGCACGCAACAGCACTTTCCGGAAAACTAGTGGTGGCCGATGCGGAGGGACACGCGTCGGCCCGGTGTACATCGGAGTCCCTGGTAACAGCGTCCGTGATCGAGGTGCAGGTGGGGGGCCGGCGTGTCTGGGCCCTGGTTGACTCTGGGGCTGACTTCACTATGATTAGTGAGAGTTTGCAGCCGCATGTCCAGCAGGAGCTAGGATGTCGACTGACCCCGCCGTCCCAGGCGGCGAGGGGGGCTGGCGGTGAACCGCTCCGCATCTCTGGGGTCATTCATGATCTACCGATACACATTCAGAACCAGCCGTTTGAATGCTCAAGCGCAGCTGTGGTCAGCGGTCTGGTGTATGAACTGGTGCTGGGACGCGACTTCTGTTGTAAATACGGCACTGTCATCGATGACCGGGAGGGGGTTCTGAGGCTAGCCGGTATGTCCATCCGCCTGCCTCCGTACAGAGACATTCAGCCACGTCGTGCCCGAGTGCTATTGGCGGCTACGGCTGTGGTTCCGCCTCGGTCCGTCATTGTAGTCAGGGCTAAGGTGGTGACTATTGACAGGGGGATGTGTGACTGGCGCGCTCTTCAGGGGGTGGTCGAACCCAGCCTCACTGCGCAGAGGGAGGAGCTCCTGATTCCGAGGGAGGTGGTGACTGTTAACGACGACAGTACCATCCCAATTCAGCTGACTAACGTCGGTGCTCATGAAACTAGACTACTGAAAGGTAGCGACATCGGCACTCTGTACTCAATTATCCCAGGAGTCGATAACGAGTTCGACCTAGGTGGTGATGATGGCCCGCAGCGCGCCAGCACCGTCATCAGTGGTGGTTTACCACGAGACGATGCAGGCAGTCAGTGCGATGACCCATCAGCGCCATGTGCAGCGGTCGACGTGGGCGACTCGGACATGTCCGATGATGGAAAAGCCCGGCTGAGGAAGCTCGTGTCCGACTATAAGGATATATTTAGTCAACACTCAGGAGACATCGGGCGCACACATTTGGCAGAACATAAGATCGACACTGGAGATGCCGCACCGATCCGGCAACCCCCTCGGAGGATACCAGCTTCCGTACGTGACCAAGTGGAGCAACAAAAGGAGCAAATGCTGCGAGACGGGATCATAGAGGTAAGTGACAGTCCGTGGTGTTCCCCTGTCGTGCTAGTTCGCAAGAAGGATGGGTCCTTCCGCTTTTGTGTGGACATGAGGGCAATCAATGGGGTAACTAAAGGGCTAGCACACCCTCTCCCACGGATCGACGACACGCTGGACTCCCTGGCCGGAGCGCGGTGGTACACCACTCTTGATATGGCAACCGGGTATTGGCAGGTCGGCCTCAACTCTGATGACCGGGAGAAAACGGCGTTCACAACAGGTAAAGGTCTGCATCAATTTCGTGTGATGCCCATGGGCCTGAAAAACGCCAGTGGGACATTTCAGCGCCTTATGGAGCTGGTCCTGGCCGGCCTGGATTCAAAGACCTGCCTGGTTTACCTGGATGACGTAATATTATTTAATAGCACTGAGAACGAGCATCTGGAGACACTGCGGGCCGTCTTCGAGCGCATCCGGGGCGCTGGCCTGAAGCTGAAGCCCCAAAAGTGCCATCTGGCCAAGAAAGAGGTCGTCTTTCTCGGCCATCTGGTATCGGCAGAAGGTGTCCGCCCGGAGCCTCGGAACGTGGAAAAGGTTCTCACCTGGCCAGCACCAACCACCGATGACGAAATGCACAGCTTCTTGGGTCTGTGTGGGTACTACGCTAAGTTTATCGAGAACTACGCTGAGGTTAGCCGACCGTTACGCGTGGCTGCGCTGTCCCCGGGGCGAATCGATTGGACGGCTGAGATGCAGCAAGCCTTCAACAGGCTAAAGCACATCCTGTCATCACCCCCAATTTTGTCGTTGCCGACATTCAAGGGAAAGTTCATTCTCTATACCGACGCTTGCAACAGTTCGGTGGGATCGGTCCTGACGGAGCAGGTCGGCCAGAGTGAGCGGGTCATCGCGTACGACAGCAAGGTGCTCACGAAGCCCCAGACGAAGTGGCCGACATACGACAAAGAGTTGTGGGCCATCGTCCATGCAATCCGGCGTTTCCGGCAATACACCACTGGGACCAAATTCCGGGTCGTCACGGACCACAAACCTCTCGCGAATATCCCTCAGTCAATCGCGGTGGAACGTGACGGGACCGGCCGTCGAGGGAGGTGGGCCATTGAACTGAGTTCATTTGACTTTGACGTAGTCATAAAACCGGGGAAAGATCACGGTAACGCTGACGCTCTCTCGAGACGTCCACAACAGCCTGTGGCAACGCCACCTGGTAGTCAGGATGAGGGCGGAACGCCCTGTCCAGACGGGGTATCCGGTGCGGCTTCGCTCGGGACGGGGATCACGGGGGGGAAAAACGGATGTGAGGCAACTCCCGCCTCGCGTTGCGACGTGGTGCTCGACAGCCAGGACACGAGCGGGCCGCTCGATCCAGGCAGGGCATCCAATGGCGCAATACAGGCGGCGGTGGGTTCGGCTGAGCGAGGTGATAGAGGTGACATCCCTCTCACAGAGTCGCACTTGGACTCGGAGCCAGACCTCCGTCATGCACAGGAGAGTGACAACATGCTCCAGAAGATACGGACCTGTCTGGAGAGACGTGAGATACCTGACCCCGCCGGAGTGGGGGAATGGGGTAAGGTGTTCCAGTCGCGGTGGACAAGCCTGAAGGTTGTCAACGGCATCGTTGGGATCATGTCAGGGGACGGGTTCAGAGCGGCGGTCCCCAGGAAACTGAGACAAGACATCCTGTCTATGGCGCATGATCACCCAACCAGCGGACACCTGGGACGGCAACGGACCTCTCTCCGCATCCGACAGCGGTTCATCTGGCCCGGAATGTACGGGGATGTTCGCGCGCTCTGCGATAGTTGTACTCTATGCCAGAGAAGACGGCGCCCCGCCCCAGCCAAACGCGCCCCAATGGTAACAGAAGCGACCTCCAGGCCTTTCGAGAGAATAGCGTTGGACATCACCGAAATGCCGTTATCCATCCGGGGAAACAAGTGCGCTTTAGTCATCATGGACTACTTCTCCAAGTACGTTCGTATCTACCCCATGACTGACCAAAAAACAGAGACCGTCCTGGAGGCCCTCCTCGACTGGGTGTATGATTTCGGGGTACCGGAGCGACTTCACTCCGATCAAGGTCGCCAATTCGAGTCTCGGATGTTCCAAGAGATGTGCGACAAACTCGGAATCAAGAAGACACGGACCACCCCGTATCATCCGGAGAGTGACGGGATGGTCGAAAGATTTAACCGAACGTTGAAAGATATGATCAGCAAGTATATCGATAAAGACGGACTGCATTGGGACAACGACGTGAAAGCGTATGCGATGGCTTATAACTCGTCAGTCCACAGCACGACGGGCTACACGCCTTACTTCCTGGTGCACGGGGCTGAGCCACGAACGCCACTCCACGCGTCATATAGCCTCCCTCCTGAGGTGGTGCCGGTGCGAAGTTACCTGGAAGACAGGCTTCGCGTAATTCAGGCGGCATACGAGCGCGTGCGTCTCAACTCCGTACAAGCGTCCCAGAAGGCCGCTCAGAAGTACAATGAGAGGCAGCACGCACATGACTATCGAGTCGGTGACAAAGTGTGGGTACGGGATTTCCGGGCTGAAGTGGGCGGAAAGCCTAAATTGGGTCTGCCTTATAAGGGTCCCTGTACCATTGTCGGGAAAGTTGGTAAGCCAGGCAGCGAGGTCGCATTCAAAATCCGTACAGCTGACGGAAAAGTCAGAGTTCTCCATCACAACCATTTGAAGCCGTTTATAAGTGGTGAGGGACGGCCAAGCAGCGCCGCTGGGGACGAGGGTCAGAATCAGGGCGACAGAGCAGGACAGCAACCACCATTGAAGGCTAACGATGAGGAAGATGTCAGCCAGGCTGACGTCGGGGGTGGGGAGGTGTCCCTGGACCCCATGTTGCTGTTGTGCTGGCCCTCGGCCAGAGTGGGGGGAAACGCGGAGGTGGGCGTGGAACAGGGACCAGTCTATGGTCCCCCAGCTCCGTATTTTACTCGATCGGGTCGTATGTCGCGGCCGGTGATCCGTTATGAGGCGGGATCCTCTGTGTAAGTGACGACGTAAAAAACGGATTAACGAACCTCTGTTCCAGAGTCAATAGTAAGACCCATCATGGCCGACTTGGGCACAGACGTTGACCTACTGGCTGAGCTCTTGGAGGACCACGACGATGATCTCCTGAGGGACCTGCTGGGTGCGACCGAGTGCGAGGCAGTCTTACGCTCGGTCCAATCAGATCACCCGTCAGAGCCCGTGACGCCGCCCCCTAAGCGGGTCGCCCGGGAATGGAAGGCCCTCGCCGAAATGGAAGGCCCTCAACAGGCTAGGTCGCCGAACCTGCTGCCGGGTGGGAGCGGCCGTGGTTCCGAGCTCGGTGCGTCCGGGCGGTTCAGTCCGGTGGAGGGCAGAGGCGGCACGCCACGCCCGACATCGGCGGAGGGCCCGACGTGGACACCGTGTCTTGGTACCCCGCGTCCCTCCGGCCTAATAATCGGTGACTCCCTGGTGCGGCACGCCCAGTTTATCGACGAGGCGCAAGGGTGGCAAGTGGACACCTGGGTCCCCCCGGGTGAGGTCGGAAAAAACTGGAGGGGCTGCATCAATACCGGGGCGCTCCTCAGCGTCGTCCGTGCCTGGGCCGATTGCACGGACCCAATACCGGCAGGAGTAGCCCTCTGGTTAGGTGGGAACGACGTGTACCCCCGAGGCTCATCTCCCGGCCCGATGACGTCGGACCTCTGGTCGGCGGTGACGGCGACGGTCGAGGAAGTCGCCGCTATCGCACCGGTATGGTGGATCGGACCAACTCCGCGTCCCGCTCGTGACCGGCTGACCGGCGACATCACCTGGGAGGAGACGGAGGCCTTCCGGCTGGAGCGCGACATGGCGCGGTGGGCCCGGGAGAGCGCGGCGCGAGTGACGGTGGTTGCCGTCGGACGCTGCCTGACGGAGCGTGTCCATCTCGGCAGGAGGCGACCGTCTCGATACTCCTTGACGAGCAGCGCAGCATCGGAGTTCTTCGAGGGCGACGGAATCCACCTGTCGGCGGCCGGGTACGCTCGGATGACTCACCGGCTGCCTTCATGGATGGTGTCGCAGAGGACCTCGACATGACGGGCGTACCCGACGACAGGAAAGGCGGTGCGACAATGTGATAGTGTGTGATATCGTGTTATAATGTACCAGAATGCGGCTGTGTTGCGATACGGTTACAATGTGCTGAAACAGCGACTGAGTTATCAACGAAGTGTGGTTTAGCTTTTTTTTGTGATTACACAGTCATCCCTGTTCTCAGGGGGGAGGTATGTTATGATTTGTAGTCGCCGGCCGGCCTGCGATGCCTGACGCCTGGCGGCGCGGCCGCGCACTATGCGGGCGGCGGCCGATGCGAGCGGGAGCGACCCGGGCCAGGTCAGTCTGGCGGAGGCGCCGGACGCGGACGGGCTCAGGTTGGGCTGCGTGTGTGTGGCAGTTTGTAGTGGTCGGCGGGTTCCAGAATAAATCGAAGAGATCTCCAACAGTTACGTCGTGTCAAAACATGGACATGACTTCTGAACGAATTGCCACCACTGCTGCACAATTGTATGCATCATTGTTGAATAATCGAAATAAGCTAATTCACAAAGGTGTGGATTTGGAAAGTGTCAAAATGCCACTAAATATGCCTGATATTAATACATTGTACAGCAATCTATCAGACCACATATCTACCCAAACTCTGGCCGTTAAATCCGTTTTTACACAGCTGGGTAATATGTCAGTTGAACATAATATGAGCACATCGCTCAAATCACAATTGGACACATATTTGACCAGCTTCGATGACGTCCGGCGGCGGCCGGACGATTCAATGTATAGCGGCGTAGATAGGACTATAAAGAACATAGCCGATAAGATCCCGTCGGCGGTGGCCGCCGACAATGGCGGCATGGTCCAAATGCCGTGTGCTATTGCTATCGCTGGTCTAGTTAAGCCACTTGTGTCATGCATGACTGGCATAAGGACATATATTCAGCCATTGCTCGATATCCTCGCGGCGAAGAATGCTGACGATTGGAATAGTACATCAAATATAATTGTGATATTGAATGCATATATGACTGCAATTGCACCGCAATTGACTGCACGAACTCCAGTCGTCTGTATGTGAATGTTTCAGTCTGTATCATACAACTGTTACTTGCTAGACTAACGAATGGTCATACCGAAACCGTTTTTCGCCAAATGCTGATATCGAGCGACGACGTAACAGCCAGCAACGTCTGCGTAAAGCTGAAACAGATTATAGACCAAAGGCAATGTACAAAGTTGTATTTGCACAGTATACGTGATAGTGTTGAGCAAAGTTATACACAGGATCTCTATTATATGAGACAGCTATCTATGCTGGTTGCATGTGACAATGCCCTAAACATTGATTATCACCGTCAAGTATTTGCACTATGCGCACAAGTCGTTATGGGACAAGACCGATATCTGATGGAGAACAATAAATTGTTTGCTGCCATTACCCAGCTACTGACTGCAGATTATACATCCTCGTCATCAAAACGGCCGTTTTATACCAGAGAGTTGCAGCGTCAGCTACTAGAAGGCCAATATCCGTTCAACAAGTATCTTTACAGCAACATATCAGAATCTGACCTATTACAAGAGACTCGTAATAGTTTACAGCTTAAATTGGAACCTTTTCGATCAGCACCCGGCGGCCAGGTAGCGGCAGGGGTGGATGACAGGGAAGCACTGAATGGATTTCTAGTGGACAAGCAGTCAATGACAAGAGTAGATAAATACTTTGCTCTGGTAGATATATTGCGCCAACACAAAGAGGCGGATCCTACTTTTATTCGAACGTTACAGGAAACATGTCTGAACATTGATTGTTATGCTGAGCAAATACGATCAGCACAACATAAACTATATTACGACTATAACTTGACACAAGAGACATACGAGTTGCTCTGCGCACTGGTGCCCACACTCAACGTGTCAACACTACTTGATGACACGACAGCGATTGGCCGTCCAAAAGTGTGTCTGGAACAGCTCCAGAATCAGTCGCGCGGTTCTTTTGATATTTCGGATAATAAACTATACACAATCGGCAGTACCGTAGCGGTCGTTTTAGCTGAACACATGAAAGAAGTTCGAGAACAACAATTGCCACATGCATTATGGACAGAATTAGTCGCCGATACGCTTGATCCTGCACTGGTTGATATGTACATGACAAATACGTGGGCTTCTAAAGCACGTGAATTTTATTATAAAAATACTGTATGGGATAACGCCCTAAAAGCGGTTAATTTTGAATTGGCTAAAATAGAACAGGTGACTTTTCTGCTCAGCGATTTTAATAATGATAGTTTCGCAACGCCAGGCGCTGGAGGCGATGGCATCACGCTCGTATCTGATTATATCATTAAATCATCTACACAGAGTGGTACATTCAACAATGCACTATATACGACACTACAAGAAATCACAGATGCGCGTCATGCACGTCTGAGTATTTCAGGTAATATGACACGCGAAGGCCGCCTGGCGCTAGAAGAAACTCTGCATTTAAACTATGACAAAAACATTACTGCTATCAATGTATTGACACATTATCCGCCAATGTCGGGTGCGACCGATCGCATGAGAGAATCCATACCTACATTGTACAGTAATGGCCTCATGAAGAATTTCGATCCCAATAAGTTGGTTAGTAGATATCATCAAGGCATTAATACACGTACTGATCTTTTGAGATTGATTCTAAGCGAGACATTAAATCTCAATATGATAACGCCGTTATGCACATATTCCAAATCGCCGACAATGTCGGCAGCAAGAAAACATGCTATAACTCAGTACACCAGTGCTGTTGCCAGGAATTTACCAGCATCTAATTTACTAGCAGCTAAACCTCTGGAGGAGCTAATCGCTTCGAAGCATTACGCCACGGCAGATGGTAATCAATTTGTGACATCGTATAAAGATAGAAAACGTCAACTTGAGTCGGCAGCAATTATTTCAAATGATGATGCTATGTCGTCGTCTAAACGTCTGCGGCTGCTGGATGCCAACCTAAAGGAACGCCTCATTGCAGTTGATCCAAATAGATGCATAGCAGTTATGTCAGGTGGCTATGTGAATCTGATAGATAGTAATGGATGCCAACCTAAAGGAACGCCTCATTGCAGTTGATCCAAATAGATGCATAGCAGTTATGTCAGGTGGCTATGTGAATCTGATAGATAGTAATGGATGCCAACCTAAAGGAACGCCTCATTGCAGTTGATCCAAATAGATGCATAGCAGTTATGTCAGGTGGCTATGTGAATCTGATAGATAGTAATGCAAAGAAAAGTAAAATTCAAAATGACATTTCAGGAAACGGCGAACCGTCTACCGAAATAGCACATATTGATGACAATATGTACAATATGTCCTACTCGGGAGATGTTTCGGGAGAAAGAGCACAGACACTAGCCGCCTCGAAGTCATTATTCCGTAAAATGTATGCTACCGCAAAAACATCGTTCAAGTATAGTGCTAACATAGAAGAAGCCGAATCGCTGTCTCAATCGCCGTTACCCCAGGTGCCGTCGTCGGTAGAAATATACAATGCTGACCCCCCCCCCCCCCCCCCACCCTAACATAATAGACGAGTCGGTGTCGGAGCTGCCTCGTCTGGAAACTCCGTCAGAATCAAACACCGAATCAAACGACCTAAAAGCACGATTGCTGAAACGTGATGTCCAAACCGATCCACAACAGGACCCTACCGGCGGTACCCAGCCCGCATCACGTCGTCACAGAGTCGGCGTGGACTTCGTCTCCAGTGAACTGTAGTGATTTGGTAGTGTAATAAAATAATATGGGAGGTTCGGAATCTAAAACAGAAGCCACTGATTTTAAATCAGTACTTACAAATACATTAACATCTAGTATGCTGTCATGTATGGCTTCTAGCAGTCATGACAATAGCATATTTGTCGGCAAAGTAAAGGGAGATGTCATTATAGAAAATGTTCGTCAAATACAAACGACTGAGCTGAACCTTCAATGTGCGACAACGGCGAATAAACTGACACAGCTACAAACACAGCTCAAAGCAGCACTCGATGCGACATCTGAAAAACGTATGCAGCTAACATCTGCATTGGGTGCTGGTGATAATATCATTATTCAATCGTCGAAACAAAAAGTGGTAACATCCATTACAAATGAAATGCAAACGAACCTTACTGCTTTGGTACACGGCTCTCAGTCACTCACTGCCCACCTACCAGTAACACCGGGAGTGGTTAGAGAAGGACCTCAGCTGCGATCTGGAGGCGCGGTTCCGCAGTGATCTGACAGAGATGGACGGCACGACGGCCACCACCACGGCCCGCTTCTGGCGGAGGCGTCTGCAGCACCTGCTGTCTGGCGACCGCCTGCGATCCAAATACACCGCCGTCACCACCCGGCGGACCGACAGATGGCAGCTTTGTGACTGAGAGACGGAGCAATACGGTCGCTCTTGCGAGACCAAGTGGAGGCGGCCGTAACTGAGCCGGTGGCCGCCAAAGACACCGAGATCACCCAGCTCAAGGACCAGCTGAGGCGCACAAATGAGCAGCTGAACGACCTGGAGCAGTATTCCTCGCCGTCTCTGCGTGCACATCAGCGGGATACCAGAGACGGCGAACGAATCAACCGACCAAATGGTCACGGACCTGGCGAGAATGGCCGGGGTCGCCGTCACGCCTACCGCCATCGTCACGGACAAATCGTCATGGACCTCGCCAGAATGGCCGGGGTCGCCGTCACGCCTACCGACATCGTCACGGACAAATCGTCACGGACCTGGCGAGAATGGCCGGGGTCGCCGTCACGCCTACCGACATCGTCACGGACAAATAGTCACGGACCTGGCGAGAATGGCCGGGGTCGCCGTCACGCCTACCGACATCGTCACGGACATATCGTCATGGACCTCGCCAGAATGGCCGCCGTCGTCACGCCTACCAACATCGTCACGCACAAATCGTCACGGACCTGGCGAGAATGGCCGGGGTTGCCGTCACGCCTACCGACTTCGACAGAGCCCATCGCATTGGTAAGCCCAGCGACGGGAAGAGCAGGGGCATCATAGTCCGATTTACCAACTTCGCCAAATGGCAAGAGCTCCACAACCCACGTCATGAGCTCCGAAAACCTCGGCCGGTCCTCGGCTCTACCGTGTCAGCGGAAATGACGGGCAAAAAGCTCCTGCCCAATTCCTGTCCACTCGTTAGGTTCGCTCATTTATCATATATGTGTTCTTCGTAAAATATACGCTGTCTTACTCTAACCATCTACGTACTTGGCACGCGCAATCTGCATTGGTGACCCCGACCAAAATGTGCCTACCCACCTAACGTGGAACACCTTGCAGTGCTTTCAGCGTTTTTATGGTACATTTTGGTTAAGAGTTGACAAATAGGTGTTACACCAGGCTGGCAAAGAGGTTTGTTGTCCAGGATGGATCTGGATCAGGATTTGAAAGAGGGTATCCTGCAAGTCAGCCCGAACATTTCTCCGAAACAGCTGCGCCACCCCGCTGCACAGGTGAGAAGGAGCGACATTACAAGAAAGCCTCAAAGCTCTGGCTTAGATTTAAACAGAATGGTGTGTTTGCCTGGCTCTTGGCAATCCAGCCAAGATCGTTTGGCTGAGCTTGGGAGGTGGCAACGCAGAACGGGACGGGCGGCCGATACAAGAGCCACCAGCGTTGAGGGTCGCCAGTGACCTGCACCGCCTTACCGTCCAGCAGTACATGGGAAACATCCGAAAGTGAACGGCATGGTGGAACGCTTCCACCGCCAGCTGAAGACGGCCCTGCGGACCGAAGAGGGACGCCACTTCCTGGTCCGACAAGCTGCCACTCGTCCTGCTCGGCGTACGGACGGAACTCAAGGAGGACATCGGTTGCACCGCTGCGGAGCTGGTCTGCGGCTG